>JZKD02S1648683.1:128580-144110 GCA_000966675.3 Picea glauca | reverse complement strand
CACCCGTCTACATGAATAGTAACACATCATATCATCTGTCAATCTCATCATAATCAAATATATAAGGTCCAACATCAAAAAGGGTCCAGATCACTTGCAAGCAAGTGTCCTCAAAGAATAAGTGGTCTCAGTGCACCAGAGCGGGATGTTACAAGAAGTTACAACAGGTTTGAATCTTTGAGAACTGAAGTGGAATGTTACAAATGTAACAATTTTGGACATGTGGCCAAATATTGTAGAATGACAGTCCTTCCTAAAGAACCTCAACATAATAACAACAGTCACAGACAGGAACCTCTGAAAACGACATGGATAAGAAAGCAAGATCAGTATAGCAATGAAGAATGCACAATTTCTCTAACATCTAAGAAGAATAAATGTGGTTGGTATGTTGACAGTGGATGTTCAAAACACATGAAAGGTGATAGAGACAAGTTTCTTACATTACAAAAGGAAAGATATGGATCAGTCTCCTTCGGAAATGACGATTCATCCAAAATCATTGGAAAAGGCACTATCTGAATTGGGAACAAGAATGAAAAGGAAGAAAATGTTCTACTAGTAGAAGATATGAAACATAATATTCTAAGTGTAAGTCAAATGTGTGACCAAGGTCATAAATTTACTTTCGATTCACAAAAGCGTGAGATAAGAAAAGAAGGTTCAGGGAAATTGGTTGCTACAGCTGCAAGAACTTGAAGCAACATATATGTGTTAAGTGAAATTGGAAATGAGAAATGTTGTCTAGGAAAGGAAGATGAAAGTTGGCTATGCCACAGAATAATGGGGCACATACATTTTGATAACCTTGTCAAAGTCAACAAAAGAGAAGCAGTCAAAGAAATGCCCCAGATCACGAAACCAACCAACACTTTATGCAAGCATTGTCAACAAGGAAAGAAAACAAAGACCGGGTTTAAATCAAAGGAATATTCAATGACAAGACCACTGGAAATTGTGCATACCGATCTAGTTGGACCAAATAAAACAAAGGGCTTAAAAGGTGAGAAATAATTCATGTTATTAGTTGATGATTATACAAGAATGACTGCAGTTTTCTTTCTCAAGAATAAGTCAGAAGCTTTTGAAAACTTCAATATCTACAAGGAAATGGTTGAAAATGAAATGGATTAAAAAATCAAATGCTTGAGATTTGATAATGGAGGAGATTTCACCTCAAAGGAATTTATGGACTACTGCAAAAATCATGGAATAAAAAGGAAATTCTTCATTGCTAGGACACCTCAACAGAATGGAGTTGTTGACAGAAAGAACAGGACAGTACAGGAAATGGCTCGAACAATGTTAATGGATTCAAAATTGACAGATAGTTTTTGGACACAGGTAGTGCATACAACAATTCACATTCAAAATAGATTAATGCTCAGAAACAACACTGACAAAACTCCTTATGACCTATGGAAAGGAAGACCAACAAATGTAAAGCAATTCAAAGTTTTTGGAAGTAAATTATATATCAAAAGAGAAGATGGCGGAATGGAAAAGTTTGACTCTTGTGTGGACAAAGGAGTACTTGCTGGTTACTCAAGTAAAAGGAAAGTATACAAGTGTTACAATCTAAGATTGAACAAAGTTGTGGAAAGCATCAACGTAACAATTGATGAAACATGCAGACCAAAATCAAAGGAAGAAAATGAATCAATGAAACAGCCCTTAGAAGAAGAAACAGAATATGAAAAAGAAGTAGAAGAGGAAGATGAAGAGAATCCAACAGAAGAAGAAGAGCAAGTTCAACAAGTGTCTCCAAAGACACCCAGTAAACGAGTACAGAGGAATCATCCTTCAGATCATATTATCGGAAACAATGATGCAAGAGTTGATATTAGAAGCATAATCCATTCACCAGAACAAACACACCTAGAATTCTTATCTACAATTGAACCAAACTGTTTTGAAGAAGCTAGCAAGGATGAGTCTTGGAATAAGGCCATGGATGAAGAATTGGATCAAATAGAGAAAAATGACACTTGGTAACTAGTTTCAAGACCAAAGAATAAGAGTGTGATCGGCACAAAGTGGGTCTTCAGGAATAAATTGAATGAAGATGGACAGGTTACAAGGAACAAAGCTAGATTGGTATGTAAAGGATATGCACAGGTTGAAGGAATCGACTTTGAAGAGACATTTTCCCCAGTTTCCAGAATGGAAGAAATCCGTTTTATTTTATCTTATGCCTGCTCCAAAAATATTAAAATGTATCAAATGGATGTAAAATCAACTTTTCTAAATGGGGAAATTGAAGAAGAAGTCTACATTGAACAACTAGAAGGATTTCAGTTGTCAGAAAATGCAGATTATGTGCGTAAATTAAAGAAGGCCTTGTATGGTCTAAAAAAAGCTTCTAGACCATGGTACTCTAGTCTGGATAAGTATCTATAGTAGGCAGGGTTCAGAAAAGGAAGTGAAGACAACAACCTCTACATCAAGGTAAGTCAAGGTAATATTTTATTAATTGAAGTTTATGTGATGATATTATTTTTGGTAGTGATGATGACAAGTTAAGCCAGAAATTTGCAAAAGATATGAAGAATGAATTTGAAATGTCGTTACTTAGAGAACTATCTTTATTTCTGGGACTGCAGATGTGCCAAAGCAACCAAGGAATTTTTATTTCTCAAACCAAGTATATCAAAGAAATGATAAAAAGGTTCGGTATGGAAGATTCAAAACCAGTTATCACTCCCATGCAAACCAATTGCAAGGCTATCAAAGATGATGATTCGAAGTCTACAGATAAGAGGCAATATAGGTCAATGATTGACAACCTACTATATGTGACAGCATCCAAACCAGATGTAATTCATGCAGTTGGACAGGTAGAAGGATTTCAAGCAACACCAAAGGAATCACATGTATTATCAATGAAGAGGATTTTCAGATATCTCAAAGGAACATAAGAGTTTGGATTATGGTACCCAAAAGGAAAGGATCTATCACTTATTGCCTACACAGATGCATATTGGATAGGTTGTATTGATGACCGACGAAGCACTAGTGGAGCAGCATTCTACTTGGTTGAGTGTTTAGTATCATGGCTTAGAAAGAAACAATCATCAGTCTCCTTATCTATAGTTGAGGTAGAGTACATTGTGTTAGCACTAGGAATCACCTTTAAATTGCATGGAAGGCAAGCCCAGTACCCATCAAGTTTATATGTGAATTTAAGAGTGTGTTGTAGGGTCAAATGGAAAAGGACTCAAAATGATAATGTTCCAACTTAGATAACAAGGCTAGCATGCACCAACAATCATGGTCTTGGCTAACTTCAATCAGTAATTAGGAGTAAATATGAATAGGAGGAAGACTTGAAGGAGAGGAATGTAAAGGATGCTATAAACATTAGGTCTACAAAATCCAAAGGAAGAAATTTTCTTAATACAAAATCTTCTTGAACTCAGAAACTAAGGAAGCTAAATAAACATCATGATAATAATATGATCAAACATCCATCATAACATCACCACAATCATTCATGTGAATCATTCAAAGTATGAACATTTAGCATCATAGGAAAATAAGTTGAAAGAGAAGATGACTTATATTATTCAAAATGTCTTAAGTCCAATACATAGCCATATCACAGTCACTTCATCAAAATATTACAGTCTAAGGGAGCCTTGATCAACCATCCAAACCTGCTAAAGCATTTCAACTATCTATTTATAACAAAAGGGAGGCAATAGTTCGAGGTATGAGCTGGCCTCCTTCCCTTGAAAATATCTAAACATTTATTTGATCTAACAACTTATTTAACAACCTATGCTATAAAGAAGGAAAATGTTGATGATTAATCCAACCAAGCTTCAAAAAAATTTGATTCTCTATTGCTGTGCATATCCTCTTTTGCCATGTGTATTTTAGGAGCATGTGATTATCCTCATGATGCCAGTTGTTGCTTCTGCAATTTTCTCCATCATCATCCATCCAAAAGTTTGTTGGCCTGACCTTCCTAGATCCCTGGTATCTGTTGGTATCTTCTTTAGGTAGCAGCCTAAGTAGCATATTTCACAACTAGACAAGTAGAAAAAGTAGCACATTTAGGTAGTGCCATTGTGCTACGTATGTGTGCAAACCTTTGTTCTCTGTGAAATATTAGGTAGCACCTTTACGTAGCACCATTGTGTTGCGTCTATGTGCAAGTTTATTCTCTATTGGATATTAGGTAGCGCCTGTAGGTAGCATCACTTATGATGCATTTGTGTGCAGGTTTAGGTAGCGTTGTAAAAAACGCAGTGCCTCCAATCTTGAACGTGTGAAGAGCAAGTGGTAGTCTTTCATAATGTCAAACCCATTGTACTTAGGTGTCTTGGCAGTACTATAGGTGGTGCATTTTACCACTGAGGGAGCTATCACTTATCAAAAAACCAAAACTATGATAGTTAAACGCTTAGAAGCATGTATAGATGGCAGAGGTAATATTTGAATATCAATTAACCCTCCCAAAAAGGAACCATTCTAAAAAATGGGGCTTACCTTTCACCAGCTATTTTTTCACCTTGACACTTAACCTCACACTCTTTCTAGTAGAAAGAGGATCTTCATTTGGCACAAAAAACTTCTTCTTCTTAGTAGTGAAAGGATATGTCAGTGGGGTTGTGCTCTCCTTGATGCTGGTTTATCATTCTCAATGGCAACTTCAACCAATACCTATAAATTTCTTTAGGCTACCTCATCTTGGAAGTGTTGTAGCTCTACCTTTAAATTCCTGTTCTAAGACTGAAAACCTATGTTCTGCCTGCAAAGATTCTTTAGTTGTCTATGACGGGGTTGGGCCCTTCTTGCTGCAAAAATTTCCAATTCAAGGGTGTGACTGTAGCCATCCATAAGCTCTGTCATCTTGGTTCTCTCATACATGGCTTCCTTTTTCAACTGAGCCACCTCTTTTCTTGCATCCCTAAGTTTACTAATAAGTCTCTTTAAGGTTTGTCTGTTAGGAGGAGCAGTGACATGCATAGTCTCAATAGGTTTTATCTCAGTCTCCTCTTCCACATGCATGGGAAGTGTCTTGTCTACCTCATCAGGTTTCTTGGTGGCTTTGCTTTTACCCTTCTTGCTCTGCATAGGGGTTTCTTGTATGGAATGTTCTTCAACAACTTCCCTAGGAATTGATGACCTTGTGAAAGGTCTTTTACCCTTTATTTTGATAGCTGGAGAAGAAGAGGGGAAGAGTAGCTTCTTACCTTTCCTGGATGTAGCTTTGGTAGAAGAAGGAACCTCTTTTAACCCTGGTGGAGGAGGTGGTGAAAAATCTCTTTGTGGGGAAGGACAAGCTTCCTCCTCAGCTCCTGTGACCTTCTTGCTGACCTCTGAAACTTGAACAGGGGCTCTGCTATAATATACCAGATACCAAATGTATGCAGAACAAAAAAAAATGCTAGTAATGGCATAATAACAACAATATAACCAGAACATTCACCACAATAACACTTAAATGATATAAGAATAACAACAGAAATAACACTTTGAATCTGAAAGAAATGTTCACGCGCCTCTTCGAGGGGGAAACCTCTAGTTGAGAAGAGATCTATTACAATAATATCCAAGCTAGGGTTCTCATGCCCTCAACTCCTATTTATACTAAAAAGAATCATCTAGAGGAAGATCCTTATAGAAGCGGAAGCTTCTATTAGGTCTTCTTACATCCGCCTTATTCTATTTTATTGAAAGGCCTTATTAATATTGACCTTTATTACATCCAAATATATTGTTCTACCTATGTGTAGGTTAGGACCCTAACATGTCTGCCCCTTAAAAACAACCTCATCCTCAAGGTTTGAGATGAGGAAATTGCTGCAGAATGGTAGCTGGTTCCCAAGTGGTGTCTGCTGGAGTTGTATCTTTCCACTAGACTGGCACTTCCTTGATGGTTCTCTGATGTAGGAAATGCTCATGCAGGTCCAAAAATGCTTCTGGTTGTAGCCAAATGGATCCTTCTTCAGCTAACTCTGGAAGGTTGGTTTGAATTTGGCACTTAGCTCCAATCACCTTCTTTAAGCATGAAACATGAAAAACAGGATGTAGCTTCGAATGGATGGGCAAAGCTAACTGATAGGAAACTTGTTCCACACGTTTGAGCACAATATAAGGACCATAAAATTTGGGCGCTAGCTTCTGACAATGCTCGACCTTGAGGGAAGTTTGCTTGTAAGGTTGCAGTCAAAGAAACACCTAATCCCCTTCTGCAAATTGACGTTCAAAGCAACCTTGATCTGCTTGTTGCTTCATGCGATTCTGTGCCATGACCAAATTCTCTTTGAGGGTATGGAGAATAGCCTCTCGAGCTGTAAGTGTTAGGTCAACTGCATGGACCTTCGAGGCACCCGGTAAGTATGAGAGAAATGAAGGTGGATTATGTCCATATACCGCTTCAAAAGGAGTCATGCGTGTAGTTGTATGGTATGAAGTGTTGTACCACCATTCAGTTAGGGGTAACCATTGAGCCCACTGATTTTTCTTTTTCGAGGAAAAACACCTCAAATATGTTTCCAAACACTTGTTGACAATATCCGTTTGGCCATCATTCTAGGGATGATAAGTTGTCCTGAGATGCAATTCTGTGCCTTGTATCTTGAACAGATCTTGCCAAAAATTGCTTGTGAAAGTTGGGTCGCAATAAAAAAAAATAGAGTGCGACATGCCATGAAGATTGAAGACCCGATCCATGAAGATTTGAGCCACCGTGGATGCTGTAAACGGGTGTTGAAGGGTGTAGAAATGAGCATACTTGGAAAGGTGATCAACAACCACCATGATTACGGATTTATTTCCCAATTTGGGTAAGTCGGTAATAAAATCCATAGAGATATCCTTCCAAATAGCAGGTGGAATCAAGAGCGATTGTAGTGTGCCCAGAGATTTGACTATTTCTCCCTTGTTGCATTGACACACGTCACATTCAACTACAAAATTATGAATGTCCTGCTTCATACCATCCCAGAAAAAGGAACGTTTGACCATGTCATAGGTTTTGGTGAACCCAGAGTGCCCTACTATGTGTGTAGCATGAAGCTCAAAAAGTACCATGGATTTAAGCTTTAATTGTTTACCTAAATACAAACGGCCTTTGTATCGAAGTTCCTCATGGAGCCGAGAGTACCCTGGGGAAGCTGGAGCATTGGACTGTAATTGTTGGATCAACTGTGAACTTTTAGGATCTTGTATCCATTCCTAGCAAATGGCTTGGAGCCAATCTAGTACAATGAATGAAAGAGAAAAAAGGGATCCTTCATCTTCATATTTTCAGGAAAGTGCATCCGCAACCACATTGTCTTTTCCTTTATTATAAATGATCTCATAATCATATCCAACGAGTTTAGTCACCCATTTTTGTTGTTCTGGGGAGGAAATGTGTTGTTCCAGAAAATACTTGAGGCTTTGATGGTCTGTCTTAATTTGGAACCATTGCCCCAATAGATAAGGATGCCACAGATCCATGACATGCAAAGTAGCCAACATTTCCTTTTCATAGATGGATTTGCCCAGATTTATTTCAGATAGTTGCTTATTGGTGAAGGCCAAAGGTCAACCCTATCTCATAAGGACAACACCAATTCCTTTCCCTGAGGCATCACATTCCAAAACAAAGGTCTTTGTGAAATCAGGAAGGGTGAGGACTAGAGCGGTGCACATGTCCATCTTCAAGGTTTGAAAATCTTGAGCAGTGGCTGGAGTCCAAGTGAAAGAGTTATTTTTTAGGAGAGCAGTGAGAGGTGCTACAATCTTCCCATAATTCTTAACAAACTTGTGATAATACTCTGTTAAGCCTATAAATCCATGCAAGCTCTTAAGAGTCTTTGGGTGAGGCCAATCTTGCATAGCTTCAATCTTTTTAGGATCCACCCTAACACCATATTTTCCAACCAGATGACCCAAGTATTCTACTTCTAAGGCACCAAAATCACATTTAGACTAAAAGTTGGTGCTGAGAGAGTAGATGGAGAACTCGATCCACATGAGAAAGATGGTATGTCTAGGTTTTTCTATAGATGAGGATATCATCAAAGAAAACTAAGACAAAATGGTGGAGAAAAGGACGAAAGACATGATTCATGAGGCTTTGGAAGGTGGAGGGGGCATGCCAAAGGGCATGACCAAAAACTCATAGTGGCCCTCATGAGTTCTAAAGGAAGTCTTGGGAATATCTGTCTCTTTCATACGTATATGGTGGTAGCCCGAACGAAGATCTAGTTTAGTGAAGAATTGGGCACCACTCAATTCATCCAGGAGGTCATCAATGATAGGAATGGGGAATTTGTCTTTGATGGTAACTTTGTTGAGGGCACGGAAGTCAGGACACATTCACCAAGAACCTTATTTCTTTAGGACCATGACCACAGGAGACGAATAGGGGCTCGTACTAGGGAGGATAACACTTGCATTAAGGAGTTCCTAGACCATTTTCTCAATTTGATTTTTTTTGGAAAATGGGTGATGATATGGACGGATATTGGGAGGAAGGCCTCCTAGTACAAGGGGATTGGAATGATCATGAACACCATGGGAAGGAGGGAGGCCTTGGGGAGTGGAAAATACCAATTGATGTTTAGAAAGGATGGCTTTGAGGTCTTGCAGTATCGAGGGTGTCTCTGTTGATTGTATGGCATGGAGTTGGGCGATAACACCAGAATGACCCTTTTTGAGCATCTTTTCCATGCGATCGGAACTAATGCTCTCAAGTGAACCGGCGGTGATGCCTTGGAACTTATATTGGTGGCCCTCCTGGTCGAATTGCATGGTTAAGTCTTTAAAATCCATGAGAATGGGACCCAAAGTCCTTAGCCAGTTTGCACCCAACACAATGTCACAACCTCCCATATCGATAGAAAACATATGGGATTTCAGGTGGTAGTCACCAATTTGGAGACACACATTTTCACAACACCCTCCACATTTCATGGAACCACCATTGGCAATCATGATTTGGAAATTATTGACAGCATGGATGTAGCAATGATTTTCTTGGGCAATGTGGCAATGAATAAAATTATTGGTCCTGCCACTATCAACCAAAATGATGACCTTCTGATGCTTGATGTAACTAATTAGCTTGAGGGTTTAGGGACCGGAGAAGCTAGTGAGAGCATTGAGGGAAATGACTAGTTCTACTTCAGCAGGGTCTGAGGGAGGCGTTATGTCAGTGGATTCAGGTGATTCAGACATAGAGGGATTTTCTTCATCTTCTTCTGAAATATCCTCGGAGATGGCCATAAAAATCTTTTTTTCTTTAAACTTGTGGCCCGATAAATATTTGTCATCACAGTTATAACAAAGGCCTTTGAGTTGGCATTCAGCCATTTCAGCCCGGGTCAATTTTTGGATCTTTAGTGGAGCAAAGGGAGTAGTGGGATTTACTGGTTTAGGGTAAGGGATGAAGGAGGGTTTGTGGTTTTGAGAAGATACAACCTGTTGTGCTTCTTTATCTCTTTCGGTAGCCTCCACCCAACTCTCAGGTCGAGCCATGAGGACATGGGACCTAATTTCATCCTTGAGGCCACTGATAAAACACTCTCGAAAAAAGGCATCAGACATGCCCTCTGTTCTAAAAGCTAGGCGCTCAAAGGTAGTTATAAAGTCTTCCACTGTTCCTAATTGTTTCAGCTTTGTCAAATGGCCCAAATGGTTGGTGTCAGTGTCAAAGCGTTCATAAAGCTCTTCCACAAATTGTGTCCAAGAAATATACCCTTGACGAGAATTTTTTTTCCATTGCCACCATTGCCAACGTTCTTGATCTAGATGGAGAACACCATACTGGAGTTTGGACAAGTCACCTGTAATGCTATATAAAGAGAAGTAATTTTCCATTTGGGTTACCCAACCAGTGGGGTCCGAGCCATCAAATTTGGTCACATCCACCCGTGGAAGGCATAGGTCACATTGAAAGTGATGGTTCTGCAAGGTATGGGAATGAGAGGAATGGTCACCTTCAGTATGTGGGGGTGAGGAACAGGAAGGGTTATCTGTAGGGATATGCAGTTTGGTGCAGAGTGCCAAAAAGACTAATTCAATCTGGGTGGTGAGGTCTTGTTTGATTTCACCCATTGAGGACTGCATGGTTGTATTGATGGCGACGACATTAGCACTGAGTTGTTTCACTTCTTGTTGGGTCTCAATGAGACCAGATTGCAAGGTGTTGAAGCGAGCTTCCAAGTCTTGGCTACGAGTATGGGCCATGAGGATGGGGAGCTGAAAAGGGGTAGGCGGGGTAAAAAAAAATTGCTGAAAAAATGATATGGATGAATGTGATAAGGGAAAAGAGATGAATCCAAAGAAATAGGTCTAAAGAATATTGCAGAGAGGAAATGCCCAAATGCTTAACCAGAAAGAAATTTGTATTTACTTGGAAACTTGAACACAGTTGTGCGACAATAGATCTTGTTTGTTTTAATTTTTTTATGTTTATATCCCCAAGGGCTAGGTATTAAAGGGTTCTACAGACAAGGGTTTGCCTTGTGCTATAGCTCTCTGATATACATGTGGGGTCCAACAGTAGTACTCAGCCCAATATCTCAGGGAACTAACTAAAGAGGATAGACCGTACCCTTAGCCATACTACCCGACTAGCCAGGTACTAGAGAGTATCTTTCTAAGTGATGTTCTTGGTGACACTATAGCAGTCAGGTGGCTGATCGGTTTATCTAAAGAGGGCTTCAGGTAATCTAGGCCGATCCGTACACAGGTGTTGTCTGATTCTCTACCACTCGAAGAGGTACCAATAGGGGTTACAAGGGTGGCCAATAGATGTGTGCTTAAGTACCACTTGTATTTCCTGCGTGTATGAATCCCTCAACCGCGGGTTTATGCATGTAATTATAGATCTCCATGGCTTAAAGATGTCGAAATACATCTCTACCCTGGAAAAAAAAATTAACCCACACTTTTTGCCGAGGAAAGTGCTTTGATACCATTTATAATATACCAGATATAAAATGTATGCAAAACAGAAATAAAATGCTAGTAATGGCAGAATAACAACAATATAACCAGAACATTCACCACAATAACACTTAAATGATATAAGAATAACAACAGAAATAACACTTTGAATCTGAAAGCAATGTTCATGGACCTCTTCGAGAGGGAAACCTTTAGTTGAGCAGAGATCTATTACAATAATATCCAAGCTAGGGTTCTCATACCCTCGACTCCTATTTATACTAAAAAGAAGCATGTAGAGGAAGATCCTTCTAGAAGCGAAAGATTCTATTAGGTCTTCTTACATCCACCTTATTCTATTTTATTGAAAGGTCTTATTAATATTGACTTTTATTATATCCAAATATATTGTTCTAGCTATGTGTGGGTTAGGACCCTAACATCTACCCTTTCTCTTCCTACTTCTTCCCACTTTAATAGCACTGGTGGGTGATAAAGGAATTGAATTATGTGATTGATGAGTTGATTCTAAATCCAACTTAAAATGAGAAGTAACAACAAAATGCTCCCATGAAATCTCTTTCTTACCCAATTCCTCAGAGACTAGCATTCTGATCAATCTAGAGTGGAAAAGGCTAGAATCCACATCCTTAGTTTTGGATTGAATCCTATCGGACATCTTACCTATGCTCCTCAACAAGTAATAGGGAATATTCATCTCAACTTTACCAGTAAAATGTAGCAAAAGCCTTATGTGGTACTGGTACAATGTGTTAAATATCCCTTCACATGTAAAATATCTCTAGATGATCTTCAAAATTCTGTCAAACTATTCAATCAATTGACCCCTTGGAACACCTTTAGATAAATCACTGGATTGATGTTCAAGTTTAAAGAGATCTTTAACATAGTCTAAACTCAAATCCATGGATTTGAACCACTTTTCACCTATAATTCCACCTCAAATTCCAAATCCCCAACCTTGGTTCTCCTGCCATCAAAGTGTGATGCAAACTATTTTTTTACCTTTTGATGGCCTCTCTACATATTCTGGCAGAAGGAGAGGCATCCCACTCTTTGAAAGACCTCCCTTGCCATGGGCTTTGTATAAAAAAGATGCATGTCCACAAGGTCTGTCCTAACCACCTTGCCACCTTTGTGTGTCTTCCTTGATTGAGGAGTCTCCATGGCTTAGAATGAGAAATTTTTAAAGGCTTATGGGATAGTAATAACCAGGAAGGATTTAAATAGGGATTCAAATGTACAAGGCTAACCCTTTAAAACAAACTAGTGCTAGTAAGACAAGCTTGATTATGGGAACTACACCCTTAGACTTGTACAGGTATTTGAGAGTGTAGACATTGAGGGGGTAATCCAAAATTGTCCCTTTGCAATTGAGTGAAAACGCTTAACTCTAGGACGAAAGGAAGCAGGGGAGGTAGAGAGGGTTTAAGCAACGCCTCTGGGTAGCGCGACGCATATGCAGAGGATAGGCTATTTAAGTGCTTGTAATTTCAATGGATATGGCAGACAACAGTAATCAAACGTAGATACAGGAAATGGAGTTTACAGGTCTGAAAAAGAGAGAAGACAAGGATATCATGCAAAGACAAATCCCTTACAACTGTGCAAGCTTGACAAACCAAAACCTGATCGCAAATTTCTTGTGAAAATTAATATGTAGAGGAGGAAACACAGGATACCTATGGAGTAGACACCTGTTGGAATCTTCAATGAAATATCAAGATGAAATTGCGAAAACTTCGGCCCTCAAATCTACTTCAGCATCAAATTTGGTTGTATTTATGTCGCCCGATCAGAACTTGTGAATTTGCACAATGCATCACTGTTTAGTTTTTCAAAATAATAAACTGTTACCATGGCTCATAAATGCAAGATCTTGAAGGCATCTTTAGCCAACTCCTGGCACTAAAAACAGGGAACCTGAGATCAGTTGTGGAAATCATGACTCGTGGTGGAAGTATGATGAACGGGAAAGGCACTACAGAACTGCCTGATGAGTGGGCAATGCTCCAATTCAAAAAATTATTGGACAAGTAAGCAAGGACAACGAAGCATGCCTACGAGGTCATGAGTAAGGAGAGAGGTGTGTCACATCAGTCTAATCATGGGAGGGATCAACCTAGGGACAAGTCATAAAGGGGACCAAAAATTAAGTCATGAGCTAAAATGGTTCTAAGACCAAAAATCAATTTGAGGATCAAACATGAGCTATGAATCAAAAGTTTATTTATCTAAGGGGACCTAACAAACATAAATTTAAAGGGAAGAGGATTAAAAAATTAAAATCTAAGTCTTAAAAACGGATTAAAACAAACTAAAAGACCCAAGGCAATTTAGTGTGATAACACATTGCAGCAACATCATGTTGTACACAGGTTCTTTGGATGAAACAAACTCTAACAGATATACAAGTTGATATGATGAGCCTATTCCAATCTATTGTTATAATACAAGTGCCATCAGTATCTCAAATAATCCAGTAATGCACTCCAAGATGAAGCACATTCCAATCAAGTATCACTTTTTATGGGAACATGTTGCATAAAATAACATCATAGTTGAGTATGTGGGCACAAAAGAACAAGTGGCAGACATCTTTACAAAACCACTTCCATGGGAAGCCTTTGAGTATATTCGCCAGAGACTCGGAGTTATTTATACTCCAAAATGAATTCTTTTGAATGCTTATCTTATATGTCTTATATGTACATGAGGAAGCACCATAAGAAGACAGTTTAGTCAAGGGGAGCAAACTCAGATGGAAAGATACCTTTTCCATTGATGACAAAGGGGGAGAGATTTATTAGATGCAGAGGACAAAGGCATGGTTCTAAGGGGAGCAGATTTATCACATGCAGACGACAAAGGCATGGTTACAGGGGAAGCATGAGTGATATGATTTTGGTATTGCATCATAGTATTTCCATCAATGCCAAAGGGGGATATTGTTGATTAAGGTTGGTTGTCATTGATGTCAACCCTTGAAGAAATCTCCGTAGCAAAAAGGTTAGGTAATGGACCCAATATTGTTTGATGTAAATATGACTCATTATTTTCTTGTCATGGTTGATAATAAGTATAAATGGATGAACTCCAAAGTGGTCCCCTTATGGTGAAAGCCCTCACGGGAAGACGCTTTGTGTATTGAGTTATCCTAGAAGTATGGTTAGAGAACCCATTCTTATTTGTGGAATAATGAGATGAAGTCCAGTGAATTTGTCACTGAAACTATCCTATATAGATAGTGCTTGTCATGCCATTTTCGGTGGTATTTGGAATGTCACATAACTCCTCACGGTTAAAGAGTTATGGCCATGAGAAGTTGGAGAACCCAGGTCTGGGTAATGGAACCAAGTTTGTTTGATGGATAATGGTATGAGTTTTGATATATTTTTAGGTAATACTATTCTATATGGATGTTATATGTCATTCCATTTCTGGTGGTATGTGGAACATCACATAACTCCTCACAGTTTGAGAGTTATGGCCTTACGAAGTTGGAGGACCCTCTTATGTCATCTAGAAGCCCCAAAAGGTCAAAGTAGTCAAAGTGGTTTAAGAGATTTTAAAAGGCAAATAATAAAGTGAATTGATGAGTGTATTATAATTCAAAGTGAATACAAAATAAATTATTTAAATGATAAATTTAATGGAGAAATTGGAAGTGGGTTAACCCTAAAATAAGGAAAGTGGGCAAAGTGACCTAGAAGATGTTTTTAAGGAAGCTACTTGGAGAGTATAAATAAGAGGCAAGGCTCTCTCATTTTAGAAACACTTGAGAATATTGAATACCTATAGGTTTATGATGTAATCAAAGGATATCTAAGCCGAATTTATGAGGGAAGGTGAAGAAAAGAAGGCTGGAATTCGAGGAAGGATAAATTCTTTTGATGATGCTTTCTAAGGTATGTTATTTACAGGTCATCTCAACATTTTTGCAATAAATTATTTTCTAGAATGATTCAGAACATGAAATTGATATTCCATTGAGTAAACATATACACATATCTATGGTAAAAAATTCATTTTTTGGATCGTTGTATTTTTGGAGTTACAGTCCGTGTAAAATAGGGTTTGTGGCTAGTCCTAAAACTAGTCAAAAATAGGTGTTTCGGGTAAAAACATCATAACTTCTTCATAACAGATCCAAATTCAGTAAGAACAACTGTGTTGGTTAGAGTATAGTCTTTAGTATTCTTTGTAACTGTTTCAAATTGATTCAACAAATATTTCATGCGGGGCACGCTCTACAAGGTCACTCTCTAGAATAAGCCAGAATTCAACAAGGTATGCCATTTTTGCTATAACTACTTTTCTGAGAGGTGCCAAGTAGTGAAACCTGGAGAAATTGCATAAAACACATTGAATAATATTATGTATCAGTTTTAGATATTTATTCATTACAGTTACAAAGTTATGATTATTTCAAGTTAGGGTTGTTGACTAATCCAAAACTAGTCATGTGAGACTAAAGAAAAGTTTGATGTAAATGATAGTCCTTGTTGTTTAAAGTTAAGGAAGGTTTGCAGGTATGTGATCATATACACTAGGTCTATTATAGAGTTATAAATCATATTTGGATGATGAAATTGATGAGGGATTTTGGTTGAGGT
>JZKD02S1648683.1:111215-123145 GCA_000966675.3 Picea glauca | reverse complement strand
AAAAGTCACTCCCCCTTTTTTTAGCAATTAATTAATAGGAACCAAATCAAATAAACATCTTTCAAAGAGTATATCGCAGCCCTTTGTTCATTGGAATAATGTGTTGCTATTTAAAATAAAATAAAAAATACAAATTGAATATATCAACCTACAAATGGAGAGCTTTACCAGTGCGATACCCTATCTAAGGCGATACACATTTTAGTTTGTTTTGAATCAACGGAAAACTCTGGTAAAAACCCTAAACCAATAAATAAGTAGGCAGATAAATTTTAAGGCATTAGATAAAAGTTAGACTTGCAACTCCGAGCAGGGGTATCATCCTACAAATAAGCTTCTAAGATTTAACGTGAAATAGTTAGCCGATTCAACCTAGAAATATACATTTGAAAACCGATTGGGGTAAACTTGAATTCAGAACCTAGTATACCATATAAATAATCAAAAGAACAAACCCCTCTTATATACATAGATGTATATCCTTACCACCAAAACAACCAGACGGTATACTCATAACCTATTACACATAACCTATTACACAGTTGTTTTTCTTTCCAGATAAATTTCACATTATATTGATAATAATATAATCCGTTTATAATTCAGTCCAAGGCTAGCATAGACTTCTTGATTTTTTTAAAAGACAAAAATCAAAAGATGAGGACATACTTATAATCCTCTAAGAGTCATATCCAAACATACTTCTTCGGCAAAAAAAAAGAAAATACAATACTTGAAGTATTCTTCGCCAAAAGGCTCTCATGCTATAAGAAAAAACCAATAGTAGTCCCAAAAAGACGAGCACTAAGAGAGACTCAGAAAAGTCAATACAAATTTAAATGGAGAGTAGGGCCCTCATGGCCATCAAGCCATTGATTGTATGCAATATGTCCCCAGGGTAAGTAAAGAGCCTTCTTTGAAAGGGAATCAACTTCCTTGTTTCCTTCTCTGTAAATGTGAGCAAAAGAAACTGATTTGAAAAGAGGGATGAGATCGGTGATTCTGTCCTTCCAGCCATCAAGATTAGCCACCATAATTGTTCATTTTTCATTAATTCAGTCGATAACGATCTTGGAATCCCCCAAAACATGTAAATCATAAATAGAAAGTCCCGTGGAAAGAATTAAAGTAGCCCAAGCTCCCATAAGCTATGCCCTAGTATTTGTTCCCCTAACACAGTTTAATGTCCACCTGAAATCTGAATGATCATCAACCTTTAAGACTCCTCCAACACCACAAAGATTTTCATTCTATTGAGCAGCCCCATCAAACCAAGCATGGGCTTTTTCTACGAGAAGGAAAGTAGAAAAAATCCTAGGAGTAGGAACGATTTGCTTTTTACACATATTACCCATAGTTCCTAAAGAAAGGTATACAATTCTCTACACATAAGGGGTTCTGTCCTAAAAAATTGTTTTATTTATGTCCAACCATATATTCCATCATATATGTGCAGGAAGAGCATTTAAATTAAAATTCTAAGATGCCCAATTTTGAAAGCAATCATTCACCGTAATACCCATAAGTAAGTTTTAATACTTTTTTCACTACCTCCCAAATAGAAAGAGTGAAAGAACAACTAACAAAGAGGTGTTTGCTTGATTCTCCCTTATCTCTACATAAATAACATAAACCAAGCCCATTCCAACCTCTCTTCTGCAAATTTTTCCAAGTTAGAATTTTGTTTTCCGCTAAGAGCCAACTAAACAGCTTTAGCTTCAAAGAGCAGTCCCATTTCCATAATATCCTCCACCAGCCCCCTGTCTTGAATCTCCATAATTTGTTTGATAGTGCTTTATAGACATGCTTAATTGAAATTTGACCAGACATGTCACCTCCTAACCAGATTAGCTCATCCAACCTGTCTACTAAAACAATGCCTGAATCAGTCAAGTGCCTTCTTTAGATCTCCCATTCCACTGCTAGATCCTCCTCCAAACCCGACTCGATACTACTAAACCAACTTTGTCCCAGCGTGCCTCTTAATGAGGGCCGAATCGCCTGATATAAGAGGTGTATGTTCCTTCTGTTGAGACAATTAACCAACTCCAAATATAAAAAGGAATCATGTCCCATTCCAAGAATAACATCTCTCCTAACTGAAATAGAATGCCCCGAACCCAGCTTCCAAGCCATCCATTGAAGGATGATTGGTAAGGTGTTTCAGATGTTTTTCCAAGACTGTGAGTCAAAGGATGAGAAGGCTTCTGCCGATCGCAACCAAGAAACCACAAAAACATGTGGAAAATATTGTCCTTAATTACCCGATGCCAAATGCCTAGCTTCATAAAAGCTCGCCATAAAGTATTCGTTGCCAGATCTCTGTAGAAAACTAAAATGTTCCGAAGACCCCAGCCTCCAAAATGTTTTGGTTTAGTGATTGATATCCATCTACATAAATGATAACAATCCTTGTTTTTTTTTTCAGAGCAAAGGAAAGCAATACTTAGCCTGCGGATCTTGTGGAGAACCGAGATCAAAATATGTGCAAGAGTCATCCAGTAAACTGGAAGACTCTCAAGAACCGCTTTAATTAGCACAAAGCGCCCCCCCAAAGAGAGACATTTATTACACTAGTGATTAGTCCTAGTCTCAAACTTATCAATTAGCCATTGCCAATCCTCCGTCTTATAGCTATCAGGTTTCAACAGATAGCCAAAGTATTTAAAACCCAAACAAATTTCTTTACAGGGGAACATGAGTAAGTTTTTTAAACACTGGAGGTTTTCCGAAGGAACTCCCGAATGCAAGAAAATAGACTTTTGGACATTTATAACCAAACCCGAAGCTCGACAAAACACATGAAGAATCTCTTGAATTTTTTCCCATTCAGCTGGAGTAGCTCTAGACATAATAAGAATGTCATCAACAAATAAAATGTGAAGAATGTTTATCAGTCTAGACACCTTAATCCCCGTAAGCATACCATCAACTTGAGATTTCTTTAAGGAGAGACTAAGACCTTCCATAACAAGAATGAAGAGTAAGGGTGAGAGCGGGCAACCCTGCCTTAGACCTCTGTTGCTCTTGAAAAACTTGGAGGCCTCTCCATTAATCAAAATAGCATAAGAAGTGGAGATGACACAAGCCATAATCCAATTAGTTATTGAAATCCCAAAACCACTTTGAAGTAAAATTAATCTCAGGAAATCCCAATTGATACAGTCATAAGCCTTCTTTAAATCAAGTTTCAAGATCAACATCAAATCTAAAAAACTTCAATCTATTATACACTTACAAAACAACCCAAATATATATACATAAAAACATTATGCCTAAAATATAGTTTAGTATATAAGGAATCACTCCATACATTACATAATTCGCTTTTGACACTTTATACATTTAACCATACACCAAGTTAATAACTAGAATTTTCCTTTTATAAAATAAAAGTAAAACCAGAGTGAAATAGAGCTTCCAAAACTAAGCTCATGAAATGGTAGAATTTGGAAATAATAAATGACCATTATATGAGTGCCATAGAAAGTCTATATCCAAGATAACATTCATAGCAAAATAATAAAAAGGTGGGTATATTTATGGAATGTAACTGATGCAGACTTTAACAAGGGTTGCATGGCAATGCAGTCCCTGCCAAGTTAGTTGGGGGAATACATGTTGAACAATGAAACTTAATATAACTAAATGTAGAAGTAATGAATACTTTTTGTCAAAAGATAATAATTGAGGGTTGTTTGTTATTCAAAATGTATAATGAACTGTTCTATAAACTCCAATAAGTAAAAGAATTGTTATAAGGTACTGACATTTTGACTATGACTTGGGAGGTACACACAGACCAAAATGCAATTTTACCAGAAAAAATATTAGACAGAAATATGGTATCCATGATAAGCAATGACCTTGCTTGAAATTTACACAATGGCTTAGCAGTTCAAGGTGGCAATTCCTATACAAAACTTCTCTGCTGGAAGTTATGCATGCCTCTCTCAATTTTGTGCACAAAAATGATGATTTGAAATCCACATACATTTTAGTGAAGTAATTGTCAATCATGAAAACAAACTACAAATGGTAAACCTAAGAGCAAAAAGCTTTCAATGGAAACCCATTTGAGTAAGTTGGGAGCAGAGGAGTTGCTGCCAGTCGGTCCATTTGCAGGAGAAAATCCTCCTATGATTATAGAAGAAGAAGTTCTGCCTGATGGAGATTTAGGTAATGATAAAACCCCAGGTGATGGTGCCATCACCACTGATGTCAATGTCGAAGGTGGTTCTATAAAATTAGGCATTACCTGTATACCTGCAATCAAATTTGAAAATCCGACATCAAAGTTTGTAACTTAATAATTCACAAGCTTTTAGAAAATATTGAAAGTCCAGCCTAAAAACAAAGAAATGTTGAAATAGAGAGTGAATTGCACATCACACCTAGACATTGTGGCTGAAGCGAAATAACCAAGATGAAGATAAACACGGTACAAAAAATGACACATTAGCAATGTTTTGTTAATCAACCCAATAATAATGGACTATAGACTAGTGAATAAATATTAAAGACTTAGCATTTATATTTTGAGAGAAATAATCCAAGAACTTAGAAACTTAAAAGCAAGAAAACTAAAAAGACAAAAAGAGGATCCTACGAAGTGAGGATCGTGCCATTGAGAAAGCCACTATAAGAACATGTTGTAACATTGCATCCACCACTTTCGGTTGTGCTTTTTACAGGGCAATGCTCATTCAAAGCTGCAATATTTCTTTATTTATTTTTACTTCTGTTCTTGTGTGGGAAGTGGCTTAGAGAAATGTGTCCCAAGGCCGGGGTTTCACTGCATAACACAGGCTTTCTTCTGCTCAGATGCCAACTGTGAGGAGTTTCTATTCTGCCAGAATCCCCTAGGACTTGCACCTGGCTTCATCCCTTTTCTTAGTCATGCCATTTGGGTGGGGCGGACCACAGCAAGAATGGAACATTGGTGGATGGCTCAATAGTTAATACTTATTGAATACTCCATGGACATTTCCAATTAACCAAGGCCCTGTTGGCAAAGCTGCAATATTTAACATGATAGAATGCTCTTCATTGGAAATTTATCTGTTTACAGGAAATTTATCTGTTTACAACCAATAGATGGATGTCCATGCCATAATACCCTTCATGACAAAAGAATGTTTTGCCAACAAGAATAGGACATGCCAAACTCTAATCTGATGCACATAAAATAAGTTCTTAAAAGAATCTTTGCCTCAAGCCAAGTCAAAACTGTGTAGGGTGAGAGTGTATTGTCTTAGACAAGCAAAGTAAACAATCAAATGCAGTACCTGTGCCACACGCATATCTCTTGTATAGGACAACCATAGGCCTGAAACAAATTCATTTCGATCCTAATATCAACAAGGATATAAATCTTCCCATTTCACTGCCCCTTTCCCTCGTCCCCTTCCTATTTATTGGTTGTAAGTATGTTTTCCTTGTACGACCAATACCAAAGTAGTCAGGGGATGTATTGGCAGAGTCTAAGAGCTTGATGATGTTACACTAGATCTTGTAAGAGATGCATCAGACGATTCTAACCAAGTACATTGGGAAAGAAACAAACTCTTACAAGCATTCATTCTCTAATCATCCACAATGACCTTAAAAAAACAATGAAAAATTTGCCCACTTATCAGTATGCACCAAGGAAAGTGGCTTTGTAAGCTTCTGGCGCATACCTCCTAAGAAAATTTTGTAATTTTCCAGTGCAGACGACCCAAGGCCATGGTGAGAATGTGGGAGCTTAACAAACACAGAGTTATGTGTCCGAGCATTGAGCTTTGCCACTTCTAATAAAAAAATTCAAGGAAATATCTTCTCATTAATTGGCCATATGCACTTTGTTGTGTTATAGTGCAAACAGAAAGAAAGAAATAGTAACAAGGTGAGACCTCCAAGCTCCCCCTCTCTCCAACACTCTAGTAACCACCACATCCTCATACCTCCCATATTGAGGGAAGTCTGGCATTTTCTTTTCTTTATGCACCTCCATTTTTCATCAGCTTTCCTATTGATGTGTTGGTGAGTAGCTAGTAATGTAGCCTTACAATGCTCTATGTTACTTGGGGGAGGTTTTTCAAGCCCTGTGGCAGATATTGAGAATTCGAGATTCATTTGGGCCCATGCTTTAGCCAACAATGAAAACATATATGTTAATTGAACTTGTTTTTTACTGGAATTCATATCCATGCAATCTTCAGGATTATCTTGCCTAGTTGGCTTGGTGCATTATCTCAATTTTATCTATCAAATACATTTGATCACTTATGATGTTTAAGTGTTGGCTTTGTCTGCTTATTTTAGTTTTCTATACCACTTCTTTTTATTTTGGCAGACTCACTATCGTTGAAGTAGTTTGGAGGCAGTGTTCTAATAAACTAAGAGTCAAAGATGCCCGACATCCAGGCACATCTGATCTTGATCCTAGGCTGCAATTGCATTTACTCGTGCATTTTCACCCTACATTTGCAAAATATCTGGGAACCCAGTACTCTTTAAAGCATGAAAAGAGGTCTTTGTTGGTTGGCTGTTTGCTGTGCAAATGGCTAGTTTTCTTTGGATTTATAATAGAGATAGACATAAATTTTTGCTTGCATTTGATCATTTTGTTTTGAAGTTATTATTTTGAACATTTCTAATGTGGTTGGATCTTTGTGATCCTTAATATATCCCAAGGTGCTTGCTATTTTGAAAATCAAATTTACTAATTTTGCTTTAATGGCTGACAGAATTTGAAAATGAACAAAAGCGGGCAGAGGATGAGAGAAAATGGGCACAAGAAGATAGGAGACTAAGGTCGGATGTGGAAAATGAACACAATTCTTTGAAGATTGAATTGACATCTGTCTTAAAACGTTTAAGCGATATCGAGAATACAAAGAAAATTGAGGACAGAGAGGTGGAACATGTGGAGGGCAAGAAAGTTAATACCAATGAAGAAAAGAGACTGAGAGAACTTCTGGAAAAAGAACGACAAGCCACAGAATTTGAGAGAAAATAGTTGGAGGAAATGAAGAAGCTAGTGAATGCAGAGAAGAAAAAGGCCGAGGAAGAAAAGAAACGTGCAGATACAACAAAGAAAAAGGTTGAAGAAGAAAAGATACATGCCGATGTAGCACAGAAAAAGGTAGAAGAAGAAAAGAAACATGCAGATGCACCAAAGAAAAAGGCAGAGGAAAAAAGAAAATCTAATGAGATAGAAAGAAAAAAGTTTGAAGAAGAGAAGAAAAGAGCAAATGCAGAGAGGAAACAAGCAGAGGATGAAAAAAAGAATAGGGAAATACTAGAAAAGAATCTCCAACAGGCAGAACTGGAAAGACAAAGAATGATGGAAGAGAGAAAACATGATGAAGCCAAGGAAAATGGACCTGCTTAGAAACCTGTTTTGAGAGAAATAATCCAAGAACTTAGAAACTTAAAAGAAAGCAAAGTAGAAGGACAAGAAGAGGGGCCTACGAATTGAGGATCATGCCATTGAGAAAGCCAATGTAAGAACATGTTGTAACATTGCATCCACCACTTGTAGATTGTATGGTGGTGTTTCCGATCATGAAATTGCTCTTTTTGCATTGCATACTAGAGAAGGATGTTGCCAGAGGTGCTGGAGCACAATACAGGCTTCTATGCCTGAACTTAAAAGTTACAAGCGGGGGGCCTGTATACACTTGAACAAATTCCCAAGCAAAACCTCTGGGAAACGAAGTTCGAAATATATCATGAGATGTAATATTGAAGTTCCTCTGGCAAAGATGTCTGAAAGAGTGCATTGTAGCGTTCCATGTCCAGGGTCTCTTTTCCTGATAACGCATGCCTTCATGCTCATTCACAATTTAGAAGAAGAAAAGAAACATATAGATGCACCAAAGAAAAAGGCAGAGGAAGAAAGAAAATCTACTGAGATAGAAAGAAAAAAGTTTGAAGAAGAGAAGAAAAGAGCAAATGCAGAGAGGAAACAAGCAGAGGATGAAAAAAAGAATAGGGAAATACTAGAAAAGAATCTCCAACAGGCAGAACTGGAAAGACAAAGAATGATGGAAGAGAGAAAACATGATGAAGCCAAGGAAAATGGACCTGCTTAGAAACCTGTTTTGAGAGAAATAATCCAAGAACTTAGAAACTTAAAAGCAAGCAAAGTAGAAGGACAAGAAGAGGGGCCTACGAAGTGAGGATCATGCCATTGAGAAAGCCAATGTAAGAACATGTTATAACATTGCATCCACCACTTGTAGATTGTATGGTGGTGTTTCCGATCATGAAATTGCTCTGTTTGCATTGCATACTAGAGAAGGATGCTGGCAAAGGTGCTAGAGCACAATACAGGCTTCTATGCCTGAACTTAAAAGTTACAAGCGGGGGCCTGTATACACTTGAACAAATTCCCAAGCAAAACCTTTGGGAAACGAAGTTCAAAATATATCATGAGATGTAATATTGAAGTTCCTCCGGCAAAGATGTCTGAAAGAGTGCATTGTAGCGTCCCATATCCAGGGTCTCTTTTCCTGATAACGCATGCCTTCCTGCTCATTCACAATTTACACGAAAAGGCACCAACCTGTATTATTACTTATCAATTCTAACTGCACACTCAGGCAAGTGAGGTCTATATGTTAGTTATTTGACTTGATATATATGAAATATTACCATTAACTCTACAATTGACCGTCTTTAAGCACACTACAACAATATAGACAAGGATAACCTGTAACTGATGATCTTGAAGCATCGAAGTACAACAAGAATCTCTAGCTTTTAACAGACTGCAAACATAATCAAACTAGCAAAATGTTCTTGTGGCCCCGAAAAACGTCAAGAACCACTAATTTAAATTATGGTAATCTGTTCTTATAGTTGATTCTTCACTAAATAATTTTACAATACATCACACCACACCTCACAATTACTCTGTAGATATTATCAAGAGTGAAACGCAATAAAAAAGTGACCATAAAAGACCACCGCTTCAATTTGTAGTCTTCTTCAACAGCCAACAACTACATTCAACAAATGACAGCTTCCCATATACTTAGTGATGCATCTGCTTTTATTTCTCAATATAAATACAACTACAAGTAGCTTAAAATAGTTATCTATCTTAAGTACACAATCTAGATAATTGAAATAATATCTCAACTCTCCGTAACAACCAAATACTAATCATGGCATTTAACCATTATTCTCCAACAAGTTATTGGTCTAACACCCATTGTGTCTCCCTGCTCTCTTGAAGATTCTTCATGTAATCCTTGTAATGGTTCTCGATAGACAGTTGAGAGGAGGTACCCAACTAGTATTACCCAATCTGGAGACACACTTCATGCATTCTAAATAAAGTAAAAATTCGATTCAATGAGGACGACATGCATTGTAATAACCATCCATTGTTTGCATGCATTCGTCTTTTATTTTTCTTTGGAACAGTGTTGGCTCTAAAATTAGAATTCCCTCATGCTAGCACCCAACCTAAATTCAGAACTACACTAGACTGGTGGAAGTTGAGTTCTATATATATATATATATATATATATTTATATATTTAAATTTGTAATTACAACTTTCCAAGCATTCGTTTACTGGCGGATTTTCTGTGGCAAGGAGTTGCGGCATCAAGGGTGGCCAATTCAGAACTACACTAGACTGGTGGAAGTTGAGTTCTATATATATATATATATAGATATATATTTGTAATTACAACTTTCCAAGCATTCGTTTACTGGCGGATTTTCTGTGGCAAGGAGTTGCGGCATCAAGGGTGGCCAGTTGGAGTTTCCAAAATGGTATTGAAGCAGAATTACTAATCCAACTTCTAAATACTGAAATACATTATACACCAGAGACACCGTCAATGTCTTTGTTGTTGGAGAAAAATCTATGCCATCACTGTCGTAGTCCTCCGCACTGGGGGCAATGACCCTGGATTGCAAAGGGGTGTCGTCTCTGGAGCTCAAGGATTTACGCATTGTCCTAATGTACTGAATACTCCCTAGCGACGGTGTGTCAACCACCATTCCGATCGATCGTGTGTTCAAACTCCTTTATATGTCAAAAACAATCAAACCCTCCTCGCTCGATCGAGAAATGCTTACCTTACCCAAATCTCATCTGTGAACGACCCATAGTTCGAATCCTGCTAATATGCTGAATGTAATTGGCCCGAAGAAAACCAACAAAGGGCTCCGCCTTTAACATTCATATCTGAAACAACCGAAGGAACTGCATGAGTTTTTGGTGATTACTTTTTTAGGCATTGGGGAACCGGAGATCGAGTCGTGGGAGTGTTGTTTGGAGGATAAAATATATAAAAATCAAGATGAGGGCCGAATGGGTACCTAAATCAGGCATAAAAAGCTCACGGAACAATGCTTTTCCCAAAAATGAAAATGGGACCAATATTCAAACCCGTCCCACAATTATGTTAAAACACTAATCATAAGTTAGTTGGTAAGTTAACCTAATTGTTATTCAGTTAAGTTATGGTCTTTTGTATTATATATGTACATCTATATACATGATGATTTACAGAAGCGTTGATGAATAGAGTATGCCTTTCTGCTTTTATTTATTTATCTCTATTCATCATGATTAACTGCTTCAATTATTTACATTATATTTCTGCTCTTTTCTTCATTTTGAATCTAACAATGGTATAAGAGCATGATACTGATATTATGGGCCTGATAGTAGGTAGACGAAATCTTAATTGATGAACCGAGAGTTTGCTATGTTAAAAGTGAAGCTGGTTTTCTGATCTGTCTCTGAGTTTTTCGTATAGGAGAATCTGTTTGAGGAGAGATCTCGCCCATAACGAAGGTAGGGGAGAGCGATAGAACCATTGTTTTCCTAGTGTAAGTGGGCATATATGACATTTGTGGAGATCGCCAGTTTGCAATAGAGAGAACATGTGCATGGCTTCTTTAAAACCCAGAGAGGGGATCCGTTGAATATCTGATAGCCCATTTTTTGACGGGGTCCTTTCGCTTGTCATATAATCCGAGCGAATAATAACACTATTGGTGATAACTTTGCTTTGTTTGGTTCATTATTGCAGTTATATCGAAATCCCGCTTGTGAAATGGTTTTTCTACCAAGATTTGGGATCGTTTTATATGCTGCACTCGCCCACAGAAACTGTTGAGGAAAAGGTGTTCGCTGGATAGTCTGAAGCAATGAAATTGAGTTGTCTGAAAAAAGGCTTTTTTGGACCGCAATACCAATCATGAAGTCCGTGAGTAAGTATACAGTAGCGAGATTTTGGATTCCGATGGTCCGTCAAGCAAGCATTGAGGTAAAGACGAGGAATCATTGAGAATAGCGATAGTCTGCAAGAAGATTGAGGAAGCCACTGTGCATAGGAGTTTTTGGTAAAGGAAGGTCGCACGGAATATTCACGATCAGAGTGATAGAGGAAAGAAAATATCATGGTAAATATTCAACTCACCATGTAACCCTAAGAAAATAGGTGAAATGGTAAAGTAGTAAAAAAAGTTGCATTGAGATCTTATTACGAGACAGTTATAATGTTGGAGAGTTGGAGAGTTATAATGCTTTTATGTTATTATCTTTTATTTTTATCTTTTGAGAAAGTGGCAGGTAAATAAGTTATAAAGTTGTTCATAAACAATATTAAAATATTGTTTTATGAGGGCTATAGGTTGCAAGATCCCTTAAAAAAAACTTTTGGGGTGATAAGTCATATAGTTTGCAAGATTCCTTAAAATGATAAGTTATTAAGTTTATTAAAAATAAAAAATAAAAAAATGTGTATTTCAAGGAAACATAAGGAGTTATAAGAATGTTCACAATTGTTTAATTGTTTGTAATTGAAGTTATAAGGGTTTGTTATTTGAAGACTTTTTGTAAAGGTGTTATAAGAAGTTTTTTTGGAAGTTATAATGAAGTTATAAGGTGGTTGTAAAGGTGTTATAAGGGGT
>JZKD02S1648683.1:89325-111205 GCA_000966675.3 Picea glauca | reverse complement strand
AAAATGAACAAGCTTGCACTGATTATTGTATTGCGGGTAGTGAAATTTGTAATAAAGTATATACAATGCAATTAGCTTATGGAGCATACAAATTAAAAAGAAATTTGTATTTCGGAACAATGAAAAGAGGCAATAAAAACCTTCACAATTTTCCTTAGTTAAACAAGAACACAGGGATATTGTAATTTATATCTTGTTGTTGCCTGGAGATTTTGAAGGCATTGCAATTCAGGAATGTCTTATCAATATGCATGGACAAACATTGATAGTATAAGGTATTAGTGCTTGGATTGTCATGTTTGAAGAAATGAGAAGCATAACTTCTATAAGTACTTAAATCTCTAGAAGGTATAAACTCTATCAATGTAGATTTAAATAAATCTAAACTAATATAGAGTCTCAAATCAATGTGAAGTATGTGACCATAAAGAGTTGGAGTTTGATAATTTTTCAAAAATAATTCATAAATATTGGTATACATCAAGTGACTCCCTAAAAGTTTGACATGTAATTTATTCATTATGGTAATGTTGACACTTGAATCTGTTAGGACCGAAACGACAACCTCACGAGGATGTAAATCCCCCTGGGTTTTTATAGATGTGGTACTCCTCTTTGATTTAATATTCTCTTGGAGTTCTCAATATTCAAAGTATGGGTCTTAATAGAAGTCCGCCATAGTAATTCAAAGAAATATAAATATTGCTAGAAAGATAAAGGATTTTTTTTTGTTTTCTTTTATAAATAAAGTTCATGAGAAAGGACCAGGAACCGAGCACACTCACACATTTAAAGAAAATAAGAAAAAATTCCTCACATCCATCATAGTTTAAAAAAGATTTATGATCACATAAAAATAAAAAATAATATGGTCTGCATGCATATGAAAACTTTAATAGAGTGAACATGGGCATCTCAAATAAAGATAATGATAGATCAACCTCAAATACTTCATATTCAGAAATATGGGTTACAAAGTACAGTCGAGATTGTTCTCGAAGTATCTCTCTTGAAATTTCTAAAAATATATAGTCTGTTGCATATTTGTTTGAAACTTAAAAATGTGTTTGTCTTAAAAACTGGGATTGGGGCTCCCGCGGACCATAAAG
The DNA here is from genome assembly GCA_000966675.3 of Picea glauca. Taxonomy (NCBI): domain Eukaryota; kingdom Viridiplantae; phylum Streptophyta; class Pinopsida; order Pinales; family Pinaceae; genus Picea; species Picea glauca. The sequence continues at coordinate 110,096 of JZKD02S1648683.1, read as the reverse complement.
CAAATATACACAAGAATGTAGTTTGTAGAAGGAAGATGGTGGGAGATAAAAGAACAACAAGACCTGGTAAGAAGAAAAGAAGAGTTATTATTCTTCGGTTAAACCTTTCTATTCAAAGGAGTGGAGTAACTGGATGAAGGACTTGATAAAGAAAGAAAGACGTGATAAGTGTAAACTTACTATGACGGTCTCTCGTGTCTTTACTTACTTGTTTGTGTCCTTTTATTGTCTTCATTAATGGTTACAAGAACTGTCTCAATTGTTTCTTGCCCCTCATTGGTCAATTTATCAATAGCTTTCTTAAACGATTCTTCAATATAAATTTTCATTGGTGCCACGTTGATTTCTTGCTAGATTTTGATGTTGAACAACTCACCCTTCAAGTCTCTCAAATCAAGGCAAATTCCATGTAATGCTTCTTCAATGTCCTGATTTTTCACGGAGTAGTATACTAGCCAATTGTCTCTGTCGTCTGCATCATATTCAAGTATACTATAGAACTTTTCAACTCACAACCCTTTAAAAATATCAATGTGTTCTTCGACTTGCTACTTTGTGAGGAATATCGAGTTGATAATTAGTTTGGGGTCTTGTACTTCGTTATTACTCCCGGATAAGTCTATCTCAGTGAGCCTCTTGAATAATTCTTCCCTCTTTGATATAACTTGGTTGCATGCTTGAACAATATTATTCAAGTTTTTTATATTTTCTTTCCAGCACGCGTTCAATTGTTTTATCCGGCTTGGGGAGGGCAGATCGTCCTCTCTTCTCCTTAGTTTTTTCATGTTGGAAACTCCATTTCCAAAGTGTAGTACAAAATCAAGGTAAAAACCTTCTTTATTTTTTAGGTCATCCTGCAAATACTCGTGGAAGGCATGTACCCTCGATAAAAAAGAAGCAATATTTTTTCGAATTTTCCCAAGCCTATGTGATCAATGCCATTCTTTTCTTAATATGTTTATCCACATAGATTATGGGTGATGAAAGTAGGCTTGAGGATCCCTTTAATTTAGCAGTGGGTGTGGCGGGTCCACTTATTGTCAAAGGACTGACGAGAATTGGAAGAGGCATTAAGGCGTTTTCTAGTTCCTTGATCCTTTCTTTCAATTTCATGTTTTACGCTTCAAGAACACCAATGGAGTCATCCAGAGCATCCTCGATTTCTCTATGAATTCTAGAAATATGGGAAGGCCGCATATCTCTTAGGTCAACCTTTGAACGATATTTTCCTTTCTTATTCTTTAGATCACCTTTTTCAATAATCAATTTTTTGGATTTCGTGTCAAATACAGTGCTCTTAAAAGCAAATGACTCTTCTTCGTTGAAGGTCTCATTCTCGATGATTTCCAATGATGGATTATGATGGGTCATGTTCACTAGATGATCTAGTGGGGGAAACATTTTCTCAATGTCCACCTCAAGCTCCATATTTTCAAGGGAGAATATATTGATGTCACTCTCTATGTGTTGGTCTTCTTACTTTTGCATGACGTTTTTCCTCCTTTTTCTCAGACGAAGCTTGTTCGAGCTCTCAATCTTTCCTGGAGGGGGATTCTTTTCTCCTTCGCCACCTGAAATATTTTTGGTCACTTTTCTAGATGAGTGGGCACTGGAGCATTTCTTCGAGATGTTGTAGTTTTAGAAATAACAGTTGGGGATTGAGCACTCTTCTCATTGGGACCCTTTCCTTTCTGCTTGTAAAATTGATTGTTACTGAGTATCGTTTCCAAGTGACGAGCATTATGAGCAAGAGCGCCTAAGTTATTATCTTCTTCATCACTCAAAACTGTATGAACAAATGAATTGTTGAATCCTATTGCCAGCATATGTTCCAAGAAAATTCTTTCAAGGTCAAACCCCTTTATCTTTTCAACATATTTCAGATTCAGATTGTGGAAATGGTTCGCAAATTCATCGATTTTATTTATATTCCTGAATATAAAATCCTCAATTTCCAAAGGCAGGGGTATGAATTGCTTTTTCCATTTCTCATGGAAAATGTGCAACCATAAATGATATTGCCTTGCTACTTCTGTATTAAACATTTTGTGAGATACATGGCATGGAACAAAGGATGGATTTTCCTTGGAACCAAAAATCTTGATAACATCGTGGTTTTCCATTTGCTCCAATATACCCTTTTTATCAAGGAATTTACTTTTGTGGTTAGACATTATGGGGGTATCTTTTCCAAACAATAATCCTTTAAAAATCGAGACAAAATCATTGAAAACTTCATAGAAATGCAACGAAGCTTTGTGTCTCCACAACGCTTGGTACCAGAAGGTTACTGGGTCAAATTCACAGTTCATCCTCTTGCAGATAGACAATTTAGGAAATTGACAACAATATGTTATCATAAACACCGAATAAGAAGCCATAAATAATTCCTTGTATTTTTTGTACTATGAAAATTGGGAAGAGATTTCATTGGAATCAGTTTTCCCCAATCGAAAATAGCTTTCTCTTTGAATGTAAAGTATAAGATATAAATGATCATGCAAGAAATCATGGCGGTACTTTCTTGGCCTGTCACACTGGTGAAAAACCAAGCAATTTCCCGAAAGGGGATTTTAAACGAATCAACCTGCAACCTGGTAATGTCTTCAGGGATAGTGGTGGGATATTCCAACAACTCAGGCAAGAGGTCTAGGCCATTGTCGTGATTTTTCAGTAAATTCTTGCAATCTTCTCCTTTGAAGGTAAGTATTGGTTCAAGGGGCTTCAACATATTACAGAACACTTGAGGTGAAAGAGAGATAGGGGAATAGTGACTGGTCTTGCAATTGAATAATCCACTAACTCAGTATGTATTTATTGATGCACCATGAAACCAGTTCCATACAGTCGAAAACCTTAGGGACACACCCTAAACGAGCAATTCTGGATGTTTGAATTACTTCCTTATGAGAAGAAGGGGATGAATAGTAAGAATATGCTCTAGACCACTGAAAGATCTGGTCCTCGCGTCTAAAAATGTTCAAAGTATCTCCACATAACTATTGTCTAGTTGTTTCTATCATAAGTTGATGAGAGTGTTCTCTTAATCTAGATGATATTTTAAATGAGCGCTTGAGAGAGATAACAATAATATAATCTTCAGTAAATCGTGCTTTAATGTGGTTTTAATGAGAAATCTCCTAGAGCCCTTCGCTTATTAATGACAATCTTTACGAAATCTGGAAGATGAGTTATTATCATTAAACCATATGTGTATTGGGAAAAGCACGAAGGTGGCGGGGACAGACGAGAGCAATTAGGATTTGGGAACTTTTGTGAACTCGCCAACCCAGGTGTTTGATTACTGAGAGGGGGGGTGAATCAGTAATAGAGAAATTTAATCCTTTTTAACCATGTAATGCAAGTGTTATATCAATGTAGCATTATCATCCAATAATTGCAGAGTAAATAAACAATGAACAAATAAGCAATCATACACATACACAGTACACCAGTGTTTTTACGTGGAAAACCAAAGCGGGAGAAAACCACAAAATGCTTTTTCTTATATGTCTTTAAGAATTACATTCATTGGAAGCACCAACTTCCTTTGTTTTCCAGCTGCAACTAGAAGGAGGCTCCAACCCCCTAGTTTCTTAGACTACAAACTGAAGGAAGCTCCAAATCCCCAATTCTCTGGCTACAACCAGAAGGAGGCTACAACCCCCTAGTTTCTCAGGCTACAACCTGAGGGAAGCTCCAACTCGCCAATTCTCTAGATACAACCAGAAGGAGGCTACAACCCCCTAGTTTCTCAGGCTACAACCTGAGGGAAGATCCAACTCCCCAATTCTCTAGCTACAACCCCTTATGTTCTCCGGATACAACCAGAAGGTGGCTAAAACTTGTCCTTTCCCCGTCCAACCACCCTGATGTAGAAGTAGAATGATGGAACCATTGTCACACTATCACTGTGAGATATACTGTTGTAAACCTATACCAATCAACATGTAATCAACCTGTAACAACCTGTACCAATAACCTGTGCCAACATGTACCATACATCAACCTGTACCTCAACATGTACCATAAACAAATGCATCAAACTTGTACAAATAACCTATCACAATAACCTGTCCAAACAACCTGTAATCAACCTGTACCATAAACAAGTTTATCAACCATGCACCAACCTATACCTCAACCTATGCCATCAACAAGTGCAACAACCATGTACCAAATATGTACCGATAATGCATCAGATACACATAAACTATGACTCATCAAGATGTACCAACATCATCAACTATACACCTCATGTATGTGTCAACTCATCAACTACTTGTCTCAACCATGTACCCAACATGTACCTCAACCAAAATCCCTCATCAATTTTAGCATCCAAATATGATTTGTAACTCTGTAATAGACCTGGTGTATATGATCACATACCTACAAACCTTCATTAACTTTAACAACAAGAGACTAACATTTTCATCAAACTTCACTTTAGTCTCACATGACTAATTTTGGATTAGTCAACAACCCTAACTTGAAATGATCATAACTATGTACCTGTAATGAATAAAGATCTAAAAATAGTGCACAATGTTCTTCGGTGTCTTTTATGCAATTCCTTCAGGTTTCACTAGTTGGAACCTCTCAGAAAAAAAGTTATAGAAAAAATGGCATACCTTGTTGAATTCTAACTTATTCTAGAGAGAGAACTTGTAGGGCGTGCCCCGCACGAAATATTTTTTTATAGATCTGAAACTGGTACACAGAATACCAAATACTGTACTCTAACTAATACATTTTTTCTTACTAAATTTGGATCTCTTATGAATAAGTTATGACGTTTTTACCCGAAACACATGTTTTAGACTAGTTTCAAGACTAGCCACAAACCTTATTTTAAACATAGTGTAACTTCAAAAATATGACCCACAAGCTGAAATTTTTATCACAACTACTTGGATATGTTTCCTCAATGGCCTCCCAATTTCATGGTCTGAATCATTCTATAAAAAACGTTATTGCAAAAATGGTGAGATGACCTGTAAATAACATACCTTAGAAAGCATCATCAAAATAATTTATCCTCCCTTGAATTTCGGCCTTATTTACTTCATCTTCCCTCTAAAATTCGGCTTATATATCCTTTGGTTACCTTAGTCACTTTTAGATATTCAATATTCTCATGTGTAATTAAAAATGAGAGACCCTTGCCTCTTATTTATAATTTCATGTAGCTTCCTCAAGGGGTTACCTTCTAACCATCTTAACCCACTTTCCTTATTTTAGGGCTAACCCACTTCTAACCATCTTAACCCACTTTCCTTATTTTAGGGCTAACCCGCTTCTAACCACTTGTCCACTTAATAATTTCTCCATTAACTTCGTTATTTAAATAAACTATTTTGTATCCACTTTGACTTATAGTACACTCATCACTTCACTTTATTATTTAAATTATCTTCTAATCATCTTAACTCACTTTCCTTATTTTATGGCTAGCCCACTTCTAACCACTTGTCCACTTAGTAATTTCTCCATTAACTTTATTATTTAAATAATTTATTTTGTATCCACTTTGAATTATAGTACACTCATCACTTCACTTTATTATTTAAATAAATTCATCTTTACAACCATTTTGACTACTTTGACCTTTTGGGGATTCTAAATGACTCATGAGGGTTCTCGAAATCTACATGGACATAACTCTCTAACCGTGAGGAGTTATGTGATGTTCCACATACCAATGGAAATGGAATGACATGTATTATCCATCTAGAATATTCCTGCCTACAAATATATCAAAACTCATGCCATTATCCATCAAACAAACTTGGTTCCATTACCCAAACCTTTGTGCTACCAGATTTTTCTACCGGACTTTCTTCAAGGGTTGAAATCAATGAAAATTAACCCAATTAATCAACAATGGGATCCTGCGAACCCGCAGTTGTGGATGATAGAAAAGAAACTAAGTATGGGGAGTGGTCGGTCGGACTTGGATACAAGAGAAATGGAATATTTAAGCACTCGGTACCCACGACAAGTCTGATGGTCATAATGTAGATCATGGATCCTTGGGTGCAAAATGGATATCGTGGAACTTGGGATATGAAGGCTTGAACCCGCGAACCTGCAAATGCAGAAACAGTTAAGTATATAATCACTATGACGGTCGGTCAGACTCATGATAAAGGAGTATGGATGGAGATGAAAATTCGTGAGTCCACCAACCCATGAACCCGTCGTTTTTGAAAAATGACTCAGTATAGTAACTAGAAAGGGAAAAGAGAAAGGAGAAAAGAAAAGGGAAAGTGAGGGTAGGTATAGAAGAGGGAAAAGAAATGGAAAAAAGAATATGGTAAAATAGAAAGGGGAGGAAAAAATCGAAAGCGAGAAATGGTCTCAACAACTGGCTCCAATTGTGGGATGATAACCCCCTGTGGGTTTTCAAGAATACATAATCTTTATGACCAGGTGCTTCCATCTATTGGTCAATGGAGTCGAAGGTAAGAATATACAAACTGAGAAATAAAATTTATGTACAAGGAGAATGAGAAAGTTTTTAAGTGAATAAACCTTTCAAATGTTTCCCGTTGATAGGCAACATTAACCTTTTACCCTTAATGTCTTGGAGCATATAGGAATTAAATCCCAGGATCTTGTCATCAACGCATGGTCCAATCCAGAGTGCTTTGAATTTGGTGTGCATAGATTCTTTCTCCTTGGCCTTGTTCTAGAGTAACACTAGTTCTCCCTTCCAAAAATTCTTCACAGTTGCACTCTGGTCAAAATATCTTTTGATACTTTGTTGTCTCTGAGAAGTTCGATTCAAGGCTTTGCTTTGTTCTTCTTCCAGTTTCAACAACTGGTTGATCCTCCTCTGGATAGGAGAACTGTCTTCTATATCTTTTGTATTAACCATGAAATTCAAGGCATTGAGTTCGAGGATAATTGGCATTTTCTCTTATTTCCCATAAACCAATGTATATGGAGACATTCCAATGTTGTCATTTGGAGTTGTTCTGCTTGCCCACAACACATCAATCAACTTTAGGTGCCAATTCCTTTGGTTCTTGTTAATAGGTTTCTTTAATATCTAAATGGGTGTCTTATTTGTGGATTTCGCAAGACCATTTTCTCGTGGATAATAATTTGATGATTGACCCATGATAATTCCATATTCTCCACAGAACTTTGTAAACTTTGACCTGATGAAAATCGAACTATTATCGGTGATAAATTTAACTGGCACACCAAATCTTGATAGAATGTTATCTTTGAGGAACTTGATTAAATCTTCAAAGTCGACCCTTTTTAATGCCACTTCCTCTGGCCACTTTGTAAAATAATCTGTAGCGGTCAGAATGTACATGTGTCCCTTACTTGACTTTGGATTCATTGGTCTGACGACATCAAGTCCCCATTGAGAAAATGGTTGTTCTACAATTATGGGTTGTAACAGCATCACATATCTCTTCATTTTCCCTGAAAATTGTTGGCATGATATACACTTCCTTATCATGGCATATGAGTTTCTAAATATCGACGACCAAAAAAATCCATCTCTTATTATCTTGTGGGTGGGGGCGATAGGTGCAAAGTTCCCACCACATATTCCTTCATGTAATTCTCTCATTAGTTCTTGGACTTGGTTTTCATCAACACATCTCAATAGTATACCATCATAATTCCTCCTGAACAGTATATCATCAATCAACACATATTGATTTGCCTTCGTATTCAATGTTATTCGCTCCTTAGGGTTCATGGTGACAGGAAATTGCCCGGACCTCGAGTAAAATACAATGTCTCTGTACCATTATGAATCAACCAATGGTTCTCCTACCAAAATTGAAATCATTCCATCCACGAAATTGCTATTCGTGATGAGCTTGCATAAACCTTGTCCTTTGATAGCCTTTAAAGGTTTAATTTCAATATCATATTCTTGTATCTTTGCCAGCCAGTTATCCCATTTTCCTTCTCTCAATTTTTGATTCAAAAGCATATTCACTGGCGACGATGGAACATAAGAAATAAAATGATAATTTAGTATGTACATTCGAAAGTGTGCCACCGCTTTTACAAGAGTTAGGGCTTGCTTTTCCAACTCTAAATACCTTAATTCATAATCATGGAGGGTTTTTCTCATGAAACTGATTGGAATTTCTTCATCCTGGGTATTCCTTTGAGTAAGAACAGATGCAACAATTTTTTCTCTGGAAAACGAATAGATGATGAAATCCCTTTGAAAATATGGACTGATAAGGACTGGAGCTGAAGTAATTGCTCTTTTGATATTATTGAAAGCTTCTTGGGTATCTGTTTTCTATTCAAACCTCTTCTCCTTTTTCAACAACAATTTGATTGGCTTCACAATACTTGCATAATCAGGAACAAATCTTTGCATGAAATTGATCTTGCCAAAAAATGATTGAAATCCTTTCTTGGGTTACGGAGGGTTGAGCTCAATTATTTCTTTAACACTTTATGGATTTATATAAATCCCTTCTTTTCACACAATATGACCCATTAATTTTCCTTGAGTTACAATGAATAAGCATTTCTTTGGATTTAGAGAGACATCATATAATATATATCTGTCAAAAACTTTTCTCAAATGATGGATATGATCACCCCTCATTTTTGAATGAACTGTCTGATGCAAACGCACCACCCAAGCACGTCTGCTCCCACAGGACCTTCTCTTCCTTTCGGCCCGAAGAGCTGAAATTCTCTTCAATCCCTTTCGGGACTCTTCCACCCACAGAAATCCTCCTTATGATCTCCCTATGTTCTATCGGGAAATCAGACCTCGCAATATCGCCAGTCCTGACAGCACGGGATCGGCTCTCACAAATCCCCGAATCCCGATGAATATTCTCCAATTGCTTCCTTGCTCTTATCGGAGATTTCCCCATCGGGAAATCGACACTTGCGCTGTCGTGATCCACTATCCTCATGGATCCCCGACTCCTAATATGCCGATGCCACTTGTCCTCTGCTTGAGTGCCTATGGCCCACACTCCTATAGTGGTCAGGAAATCGCGTATCGTGACTTCCAGTTGCGTGAGTTCCCTGTCTTCGAAAACCCTGATTCCTCGATCCCCGACTCCTTGGGATCTCCTGCCACGTGTCCCTATAGTTGGACGGATTTGATCCTGTCGGGAAATTGCGGATCGCGATTTCTACATATGAGAGTTTCTTGCCTCCAGAAACTCTGATGCCTCCAAACTCTGACTCTTCAGGATCTTCTGCCACGTGTCCTCACCGATGGATGATTCAAAACTCTCGTCGGGATATCGCGGATTGTGATTCCAACATGCAAGAGTTCTATGTCTTTGAAAACCCCGATTCTCCAAAGAACTGAACCCCGAATCTCCTCCTGATGTATGACGCGTGTCCTGTTGAGATCAACGACTGAGATTCTCTGTCGGAGTTTCGAGACTCAAAAGGTCTCAGTTCTCTCGACCTTTAAAACCTCGATGCCTCCAAAATTCCGATGCCTCCTCAGAATATTGATGCGTGTCCTATTGAGATCAATGTCTAGGATCCTTTCTCGGGATTTCAAGAACTGCAAGGTCTCAATTCTCTTGTTCAGCAAAACCCCGATGACTCTAATATCCCGATAACTCCTCTAGGACTCCTCCTCTGCTCTCTGGGACTTAAACCCTGCGCAAATTTCTGAGATCTAACGGCTGATGGGATTTCGCAATTTTCCTCTGCAAATCCTGACCATCGATTTCTTTCCTCCCTTATTGAGGACTTCTTAGCACGGAAATCTTCTATGCATCCTTTAGATAAATTCTAAGGCCTTGCTCCTCCTGAGCTTTCTCCAGCTTCCACATTCTCTTAGGAAAAAGAGATCTTTGTGCACACACTTGCAGCTCTTGCCTGAAACCTTACACGGCGCAAGAACCCAGTGCTCTCCTTTAAAGATATCACAAAGGTGCTATACCTCCTGAGATTTTCCCACTCTGATTCTTTCAGAGGGACTTACACGCACTCCTTGCGCTCAACATTCAACAACTTCCCAAGTGTTGAATCCTTCCGACTCTGCACACTCCTGCAGCAGCAGTCTTAGATCTCCTTTGCTCAAATTCACAACTGAGACTTCTTCTTCAGCCTGCACACTCCTTGCATGGCTGCAACAATCCAAATCCAATTCTGGGTGAATGAGAACAAAATTTAAACTACTGAGCCTTCATCAACGCACTCCTTCCAGATGAATTCAACTTCACACCTTGCAGGAATCTCCTAGTTCAGACAGAGAAACAATTGAACCTCACTCTCCTTCTCTTTCAAACTTCAGTTTGAAACATGAAATCACATGCACAGCATATACAAATCAAATGCATAACAAGAAAGCAAACATTCATGAGTATAACATCAATACACAGAGAATGGACACATAACCATGGATTTGAATCAAAGCTTCATCTATTAATTCAATATATGTACATGGGTGTTCTTCATATAGTTCTCTGCATGCTCTTCTCTTCTTGCTCCTTGATAATTTTACAATGATACAATGAGGGTGTCTATATCCATTTTCCCTCTCGAACTCTAAACTATCAAATCTAGACTTAAAATCCTATCTACCAGCATTAAATCTATTAAATTCCGACTATCTACCAAAGGACGAGAGCTTAAAGGCTCAAGGTCCAATACAATATACAAATGCACCTTCATAAATGGTTCATTAAAGGCTTGCGCTACAATCCCAAAGCACTTCAAAAATTTGGGTTTGTTTATCCAACTGATCTCCACTTGATGTGCTGGCTCGCTTGATAAGTTGGCGATGCTCCTGCATCATACTCCTCGGCTTGAAAACTTTCATGGGCTCCTGTCCATGAGCTCCTACGCGGTCTGTCCATGCTTTTGAATGTTTGCTTCGCTTTCCTAGCTGGCATCTTCCATTGGGTGGTTCTTCCATTTAACCAGATACTCGAAGTATTGCTTCCGCCTGGTCTTTTTACTCACCCTCTTGTCAAGTATACGCTCCATCTGTGGCTTCTCTGCAATCGGCATCTGCTTCTGCCACTGGATCTCTGGTTGTTCATCACTTCCAGATCCTATTTCCTCATCCTTATATGAATATAAGTCTGAGACATTGAATGTCGGAGATATTCTAATCTCATCCGACAACTCAATCTCATAAGCGTTTTCTCCCAATTTCTTTAGGACTCTGCATGGCCCAATTTTCTTCATTTTTAGCTTGTTGTATGTTCCTCTCGGGAACCTTTCCTTCCTCAGATGTGCCAGAACTAGATCACCAACTTCAAACTGAATTTGTCTCTGATGCTGATCCACTCTGCACTTATATTCCTGGTTTGATTCCAACAATCGCTCCTTCACCCTGCTGTGAAGTTCTTTCATTGCCTCTGCAAATTCTTCAACGTTTGTGCTCTTAGTCATTATCTTCTCTGAGTTCCTCAGTTTAGATACTCCTCTTGGTTGCCTGCCATATACAATCTCAAATGGAATTTTGCCTGTGCTCCTGTTCACTGAGTCGTTGTACGCAAACTCTACCTGTGGCAACACATTGTCCCAACTGTTGTGGTGCTCTGTCACCAAGCTTCTTAATAAATCTCCCAGACTTCTATTTACTACCTCTGTTTGCCCATCCATCTGAGGATGATAGGCAGAACTAAACATCAAGTTAGTTCCCATCTTCTTCCAGAGTGTCCTCCAGAAATGTCCAATGAATTATGTATCCCTGTCTGATACTATGTTTCTGGGTAACCCATGAAGTCTAACGATCTCCTTGAAGAACAAATTTGGGATATGAGTCGCATCACTGGTCTTCTGACATGGAATAAAATGTGCCATTTTGGAAAACCTATCAACCACCACAAAGATTGAATCATGTCCTCTTTGCGTCCTAGGCAATCCTAATACAAAATCCATGCTGATTTCATCCCACGGCCTCTTGGGTATGGGTAATGATTGATAGAATCCCGCATTTTGTTTCCTGCCCTTTGAATGCTAGCAAATTCTACATATGTCAACAAACTTCTTGACTTTCGACCACATCCCTGGCCAAAAGTAAGACTCATTCAGTTTTGCAAATGTCTTGTCGTGGCCAAAATGCCCTGCCAATCCACCGCTGTGCTTCTCTTTTAGCAGATTCTCCCTCATGGAGCAATTTGGAATACACAGTTGATTGCCTCTGAACAACAACCCATTTTGGATCATGTAATCTATCCATGGGCTTCTGTCTCTGAGAACTGGATTCCCAGTTGCTTCATATGCTTCTGCAAAATCTGCATCACCTGCATACATGTCCTTAAGATTTTCAAAACCCAATGTTTTGACTCGGAACTCCTGCAGCAAAAAACACTTCCTGCTCAAAGCATCAGCCACTTTGTTAGCAGTACCTGAAATGTGTTTAATTACAAATGTAAAATTATGCATATATTCTACCCATTTATCATGTTTCTGATTCAACTTCTCCTGTTCAGTCACAAACTGTAATGCATGATTATCACTATACAGAACAAATTCTTTTGGAATCAAATAATGCCTCCACTTCTTCAGCGCCTGTATGATAGCATAAAACTCTTTCTCATATGTGGAGTACTTTACTTTTGCCTCATCTAGCTTCTCACTGAAATATGCAATTGGTCGGTCCTCCTGGCTCAAGACCGCTCCTATGGCAAAGCCACTTGCGTCACATTTCACCTGGAACACCTTCGTAAAATCCAGCAACACTAAAACCGGTTGTTTTGTGATCTTCCGCTTCAACAGATTGAAGCTCTTCTCTACCTCTTCAGTCCAATGAAAAGATTTGTTTCTTTTATTGACAGTATCCATCATCGCTGCGCTAATTCTACTGAAATTCTTGATGAATTTTCAGTAGAAACTAGCCAGTCCATGAAAACTTCTCACCTCAAAAATATTTCTCGGTGATGGCCAATTTTTAATTACCTCCACTTTACTTGGATCCATCTTTAATTCATTCACCGATATGAAAAATCCCAAGTAAATGAGTTATGTCTTCATAAATGAATATTTCCTCATGTTGATCAACAGCTTCTCTTGCTGTAGCTTCCTTATTACTGCAGCTAAATGCTTCAGATTTTCTTCTTTAGTTTTGCTGAAAATCAATATGCCATCCAGATAAACAATGACAAACTTACCAATGAATTCCTTCAGCACTTCATTCATTAACCTCATGAAGGTACTCAATGCATTCGTCAAGCCAAACAACATGACTAGCCATTCATACAACCCTTCATTGGTTTTGAAGGTTGTCTTCCACTCATCGCCTTCCCTCATGCGAATCTAATGGTATCCGCTTTTCAAATCAACCTTTGAAAAAAATTTGGCTCCACTTAAACAGTCCATCAAGTCATCCATCCATGGTAATGGAAACCTGTACCTGATGGTTATCTTGTTAATGGCTCTAGAATCAGTGCACATTCTCCAACCTCCATATTTTTTTGGACTCAGTACCGTTGGAACGGCACACGGACTTAAACTTTCCCTTATCAGTCCTTTATCCAATAGTTCTTGCACCTGCCTTTTGACCTCTTCGTTCTCCTGTGGCGTCAACCTGTATGCAGCTTTGTTCGGAAAACTAGCCCCTGGTATGAGATCTATATGATGGCTCACACTCCTCATCGGTGGCAACGAATGAGGTAATTCGTCTACCACAATGTCAGCGAACTCTTCCAGCAGTTCCTGAATTTCTTCCGGCAAATCATCCACTCTTGTGCTGGTCAAAACAATTTTTGGTTTCTTGACCACAAAGAATTGTGGATCTTCCTTCTTCTTTACTTCCACCAGAAGTTCCTTCCCACTCATGAGAAGTACAATATTTCTCGGTTCTGGTTTTACTTCTTTATCTTTAATTGGAAGTAGAATATGTGTTCTTCCATTCTTCTCCAAAGTATACATATTCATCTTCCCATCATGAATGAGGTTCGTGTCATATTTCCATGGTCTGCCTAGAGTTAAATGACATACATCCATAGGAATAACATCACAGAGTATTTTATCATTATATCCTCCTATCTTGATGTCAACTAAGCACTATTTGGTGACATTTACCTGATGTCCCTTCTGTAGCCATGAAACTTTGTATGGACTCGGGTGATCAGTTGTCTCCAGCTCTAGTTTCTCCACCATCTCGGTTAAAACGAGATTATCTGTGCTTCCACTGTCCACAATAACCTTGCATTTCCTGTCTTTGGTCTTGCATGTGGTTCTGAAAAGTTGGTTTCTCTGAGCTGTGTCCTCCACCTCCTTCTCGGGTGTTAAGAGAACCTTACGCATCATTAACAACCTTCTGTCTTCTGCATCTTCTACCTCAGCATCTCGCCTCTATGCCTCGGCAATGTGAGCTTCTCCTCCATCCTTCTTCCTATCTGGACAATCAACTGCCTTGTGTCTTTTTTTTCCACATGTGACGCATGTGATAACTCCACCTCTGCCTCTTCCTCTACCTCTGGTACGAGGAAATGTGTTATTATCATCGTATCCTCCACCCTGTTCTGTCTGCTGCCTTCGTCGTTCAGCATGCTGGCCTCACTATGAACTTCCACCTCTTTTTGTTCTAGTCTAAGGCTTTTTCCAGTCATCCTTGGGTTTCTGAAACCTATCTTGGGCAACTGACTTACCTTTTGGCTGGCGCCTACCTCAGCTTCACTGTGTTGGCTTATGGCTTAGCTTTTCCTCAGCTTTTAGTGCCATATGATACGCATCCTCCACCATTATGATGGTTGTCATACTCATCTCATCCTAGATATCATATCTTAAGCAATTCATATACCTGGAAACTTTTTCATCATCGCTCTCCCGATGACCTTCTGTGATATTTAGCTTGTAAAATTCCTTAGTATACTCCTTTACTGTCATCAACTTCTGTCTCAGGTTCTACATTCTCCTGAACAGTGTGATTTGATAATCCCTTGGGATGAACTTTGCCTTCATCTTCGCAATCATTCGATCCCAGCTTTTGATCTTTTGCTTTCCTTTGGAACGTCTATCTGCTTGAAGCTCATCCCACCATAATTCTGCGTGTCCCTTCAATTTGGTGACAGCATGCCTAACCTTCTTATCTTCTTCGATGTCTTCATAATCGAAGTAGGTGTCAAGAGCTCTAATCCAATCTAGAAGATCTTATGCATCCAGATTCCCTTCATAAGTTGGAATGTCCATCTTTGTCTTTGAACTCATCCGGGCGATAGATTTAATTAATCGCTCATTGGCTGCATCTTCGGCTGCAACTTCTCCTTGTTGTTCAACTTCAACTTCACCTTCGGAGTCACTCATATCTCCAGCACTAGCTGTGCGTCTCTGCGTTGCTTCCATATCTTCTAATCTCGCTCGGAGATCACGTATCTTCCTTTCCATGTCTGGATTCTGGGCTTGTCTCCCTCTTCCTCTCTGGTTTCCCCTATCCTCTAGATCGGGTGATTGTCTTTCTCTCCTCGGCGGCATGGTCAAATTTTCCTTTCTTCTTCTTTGCTACAGAAAACAAAAAAAATTTCTCGCTCTGATACCATGTGACGCAAACGCGCCACCCAGGCACGTCTGCTCCCATAGGACCTTCTCTTCCTTTCGGCCCGAAGAGCTGAAATGCTCTTCAATCCCTTTTGGGACTATTCCACCCATAGAAATCCTCCTTATGATCTCCCTATGTTCTATCAGGAAATCGAACCTCGCAAGATCGCGAGTCCTGACAGCACAGGATCGGGTCTCACAAATCCCCGAATCCCGATGAATATTCTCCAATCACTTCCTTTCTCTTATCGGGGATTTCCCCATCAGGAAATCGGCACTTGCACTGTCATGATCCACTGTCCTCACAGATCCTCAACTCCCGATATGTCGATGCCACCTATCCTCTGCTCAAGCGCCTATGGCCCACACTCCTGTAGTGGTCGGGAAATCATGTATCGCGACTTCCAGTTGTGCGAGTTCCCTGTATCGCGACTCCTTGGGATCTCCTGCCATGTGTCCCTGCTATTGGACGGCTCTGATCCTATCGGGAAATTGTGGATCGCAATTTCTACATATGAGAGTTTCTTGCCTCCGGAAAATCCGATGCCTCCAAACTCTGACTCTTCAGGATCTTCTGCCACGCGTCCTTGTCGATGGATGATTCAAAACTCCCGTCGGGATATCACGGATCGTGATTCCAACGTGCAAGAGTTCTATGTCTTCGAAAACCCTGATTCTTCGATGAACTAAACCCTGACTCTCCTCCTGATGTCTGACGCGTGTCCTGTTGAGATCAACGACTCAGATTCTCTGTCGGAGTTTTGAGACTCAAAAGGTTTCAGTTCTCTAGACCTTTAAAACCCCGATGCCTCCTCAGATTATTGACGTGTGTCCTGCCGAGATCAATGGCTAGGATCCTTTCTCGAGATTTTGAGAACTACAAGGTCTCGATTCTCTTGTTCAGCAAAACCCCGATGACTTTGATATCCCGATAACTCCTTCGGGACACCTCCTCTGCTCGTTGGGACTTAAACCCTGCGCAACTTTCTGAGATCTAATAGCTGACGGGATTTCGCAGTTTTCCTCTGCAAATCCTGACCGTTGATTTCTTTCCTCCCTTCTTGAGGACTTCTTAGCATGGAAATCTTATGTGCAACCTTTCGATAAATTCTAAGGCCTTGCTCCTCCTGAGCTTTCTCCAGCTTCCACAATCTCTTAGGAAAAAGAGATCTTTGTGCACACACTTGCAGATCTTGCTTGAAACCTTACATGGCACAAGAACCCAGTGCTCTCCTTTGACGATATCACGAAGGTGCTATACCTCCTGAGCTTTTCCCACTCTGATTCTTTTAGAGGGACTTACACGCACTTCTTGCGCTCAACATTCAACAACTTCCCAAGTGTTGAATCCTTCCAACTCTTTGCACTCCTGCAACAGAAGTCTTAGATCTCCTTTGCTCAGATTCACAACTGAGACTTCTTCTTCAGCCTGCGCACTCCTTGCACGGCTCCAACAATCCAAATCCAATTCTGGGTGAATGAGAACAAAAGTTAAACTACTGAGCCTTCATCAACGCACTCCTTGCGGATGAATTCAACTTCACACCTTGCAGGAATCTCTTGGCTCAGATAGAGAAACAATTGAACCTCACTCTCCTTCTCTTTCAAACTTCAGTTTGAAACATGAAATCACATGCATAGCATATACAAAGCAAATGCATAACAAGAAAGAAAACATTCATGAGTATAACATCAATACACAGAGAATAGACACATAACCATGGATTTTAATCAAAGCTTCATCTATTAATTCAATATATGTACATGGGTGTTCTTCATACAGTTCTCTGCATGCTCTTCTCTTCTTGCTCTTTGATAATGTTACAATGATACAATGAGGGTGTCTATATCCGTTTTCCCTCTCGGACTCTAAACTATCAAATCTAGACTTAAAATCCTATCTACCAGCATTAAATCTATTAAATGATGACTATCTACCAAAGGATGAGAGATTAAAGGCTCAAGGTCCAATACAATATACAAATGCGCCTTCATAAATGGTTCATTAAAGGTTTGCGCTACAATCCCAAAGCACTTCAAAAATTTGGGTTTGTTTATCTAGCTGATCTCCGCTTGATGTGCTGGCTCACTTGATAAGTTGGCAATGCTCCTGCATCACTGTGAAGTCATCTTGATAGTCTACCATGAATTTTCCTATAAACCCACTAAATACATGATCCATAGCCCTCTGGAAGGTGGCCCCAACATTCTTTAAACCAAAGGGCATTCTAGCATATGCATATGTCTCCCAAGGTGTTATGAATGTTGTTTTTTCCTTGCCTTCCTCAACAACCAAGACTTGGTTATATCTAGAAAAACCATCCAACATGGACATGCATGTTGATACAGTGACTTATTGGAGAAGGAACTCCATATCAGGTAAATGAAAGTTATCCTTTATGTTTTCTTTGTTAAGATCTCTGAAATCGACACACATCCGGATTTCCCCCGTCTTCTTTCTTACTATCATAGGATTTGAAATCTAGTCAGAATGTCTGATGAGATATATTATTTCGGCTCTCTTTAACTTTTCCAATTCAACCTTGACTAGATGTTTTAGTTTGGGGTTCATCATCCTTATTTTTTGCTTGACAATTTTTTCTTCTTCTCACAAAGGAATGATGTATTGGAATATTGTTTTATCATAAGATTTCAAATCATCATAATTCCATGCGAACACATCAAGATACTCTTTAAATAATTCCACTTATTGATCAACCTCCTCAATGGTACAATCAACTCCTAAATTGACATGTTTTGGGGAACTGTCAGTTTCGATATTGACCTTTCTTGTTTCTTGCACTTTTTGTTACCCATTATTTTTGTCATCGTGATGGTGTATTGATGATGGTGTACTCATGTTCCTCATAAGAACTTTCTCCTGAGAAAAGTGACATTCATCTCTTCCCAGAAAACATACTTTTGAAGAGAGTTCACAGGTTGCTTATATCCTAGGGTGCGAGAATGACCCATTCTCGCAGGCTGCTTTCAGCTAGGGTGCAAACTTCTCGCACTGTGCTACATAGCTACGCTGTGAACTTGTTCTAAAGCTTGGAAAAAGATGAAGTCTCGATGGTTCTAGAAGTGAATCTTCTAGAAGAATGGGTTGGCATTCGAATGGTTATCCTTTTACTGGTTTCCCTAATATTGTGGGATCATTCTTATCCAAGTAACCATCTCATCCTCTCTTATATATTGATGGAATTATCATGGAAAAGGTTAAGAAATATTCATTGGAGAATTGGTGAAAAAATTGTGTGAAGGACCTAGCTTGAATAGGAGCTTGAAGCCTCTAGCAATTCTATCAAGAGGAATTGGATCTTCTTCATACAAGGATCGAGCAAGTGTGCGTGTTGGAGCCAAGAGCCACTGAAAGGAAGCTTGCGACATCAAGGTGATCAGGTTGTATCTTCTACTTTTGATTAATATGATACAGTGGCATGTCCTTTTCCCATAAAGTCATTCTTACTTTATTGTGTAATTCATTGATCATACGCATAAGTTGACAGTTGAATATATTTTTCTATCTTCACTTTGGTTGGTTTGTGTTGTATTGGTCTTGACCTCATGAGAGCACCGAAGCGAAGCGGGAGCAACAAAGACCCTAGGAAGCGATACAAAGGTATGTTACTTGTTCCTCCCTACTAGCTAATTCAATGGTCAAAACTTAGGGAAAGAGTCATTTCATGTCCTGTTTTGTTCTAGATCCAGGTGGATCTAGGGAGATTTGTTAGTGTCCGCACCTACCGATTAGTCTGATAACAAAATTGACGATTCCACTGGGGATATAATCTATTTTCTTTGTGGTTTTGGTGTTTTTCCTTGGCCATTTTCTCTTGCCTTAC
The DNA here is from genome assembly GCA_000966675.3 of Picea glauca. NCBI lineage: Eukaryota > Viridiplantae > Streptophyta > Pinopsida > Pinales > Pinaceae > Picea > Picea glauca. The sequence continues at coordinate 90,780 of JZKD02S1648683.1, read as the reverse complement.
CTTTCTCCATTCATATCAATCTATGAGTCTTCAGGATACCCTAATAGACCCTCTGGGTCTACAGGCCTCTTCAAAAATTTTGTCCTTTTCCAAAAATTTGCTTAGTTTCAGACATTCTCGCACTGCACTCCACAGTGGCCTGCGAGAATATATTGAGTTTGCACCCTACTTTTAGGTCCAGTGCGAGGTTCTCTCACTCTGCTCAAAGCTGGCCTGCGAGAATGACCCATTCTCGCACTGTGTAATACTATTAGCCTGCGGCCCCCGGGGGGGGCAGCTCAATTGGCAAGTGCCGTGAAAATGAAGTTCCATGAGGTTTCGAGTTCAATTCCCCCCCGACTTACCTTGTGTGTCGCGTAAGGGGAATCGTGGGAACACCTGGAGGTTATAGTAGTAGCGGTTGGATAACACGACCACGTGTAACGCAAGCACGTGCCCAACTAGTTGTTGATTCCTCTAGACACAAAAAAATAAATAAATAAATAAATACTATTAGCCTGCGAACCCTCTTTTCAAAATTTTGGATTTGAGATTTTTGCATGATCATCTGCCCAGATCAGTATAGGTGCCTGAAAAGAGATTCTTGGACCATTAGTTGTTGTTTTCTTGTCTTCGTTTTTGTGCACAAATAGTCTTAAGAAATCAAAGGCTCTTCCTGTCCATTTTTCTTGACTTTCGTTTCTTGACTTTTCTCGGCAAATATATACTCTTTGATTTTGGAATCTGAGTGTGTTTGTTTGGTTAAGAACCGATGATCGGTTGAAAGTTGAGCTTCTTTGTCTTTATCATTTGCTCATTATTTGAAAGATCACTTTTCTCATGCAATTGAAAAGACTAGTTTGGTCTGCTTGTTATTTTTGTTTCCATTGAAAGATTGGTTTGGGTTTTTATCTATTGCTTGTTCATTAGTTTTTGGTTTTCTTCACTCTCACCATCATGGTGTAGGTCCTTTTTGAAAAGTGAACAACGTTTTTCTTTCAAAAGAATTTTCGTATTTGAAAGTATTGAAAATCAATTGTTGAAATTATTGAAAAACAAACAATAGAGAATTGTTATTTTTGCATGATTTGTTGCAATTGCATTTTAAAGGAAATTGTGTATTGTAGTTCAAGGTTGATCCGGAAAATTTCTCTTTCCCTCCCGTACATAGGATTCATTGAACGAAAATCAATATATTTCATTCTTATCCATGCATCATTGGGTCAGAGTCTCATACAACATCAATTTCATCTCCGCTTCCTTTGAGTAACAACATCCCTTAATAACACTGTGCAATCATAAAATTTAACTAGTAACTCTTTTCTAGGACTCTATTACACCAACATTTAGCTAGGCTATATCTTTGGAATAGGTAGAGAGATACACTCTCCAAAGCACAAAACACACAATAGCATCTTGTTTTAAGGAGTGTCAAATTCCATTTACAACATCTTGTCCTGGGAAGCCCTTCTCACA
>JZKD02S1648683.1:37219-58215 GCA_000966675.3 Picea glauca | reverse complement strand
TATTTTACGAAAAAGGAACTGAGAGAGTTCTCTTTTAAGTGTTTTTCCAGACTCTATAATCATGAAAAACCTTCGAGTTTTCTATCTTTGGACTTGTTAAACAAACATCGACAGATCCATAATGGGACCGAGCCACTCCTTCCTAGGGTTCATTAAACATACTCCGAAGGACTTATCTGAAGGATAATCTTATATCAACAAGCATATGTTATCCTCCTCAAGCTTGCGTAAAAATAAAGAGGTACTCACCAAAAATGGTGGGGGAAAATTTGGGAAAGGGATATGTTCTCATCTTCATATTGATTGGCAGTAAGTGTCTCTCTTGAACATGACACCCCCTATTCATTATTTGAAGCTAGTTTGGGAAATCTGTTTGTCTCTCATTTGATTTTCTACAAGGTCATACCCTGTGTCGTCTCTGAGTCAATGCTGCCAAATCATTGGCCGTGTTGTTCATATGTTCAAGAGAAATTCATCTGAAACCTCTATTGAGTCGGCCATCTGCAGTTGTCCATTCTCTCTGTGTCGGCCTTCCCTGTGTCCAATCCAACTTACATCATACTCTATTTCACCTTCAAAATCTGTTACTCATTTTGTGTCATTGATGGGGGATACATCAAGGCCCTCCTGTGACGAGTTTTGTTCCGTCGACTTCAACTCATTATCTGGAAACAAGACTTAGAAATTCTTTGGTACCTTGGAACTTGCATACCTCAATGGCAGGTTTCCTTGCTTTTGACAGTGGGTTTACATCATTGACCCCTGATCAAAAGATTTCGTCGGATGCTCAACCTCAACTCATTCATTCACATTCGATGGATTGTACTAGTGTACCTTGGGAGTCATTGACATTAATGGTGATTTCCCTCGCACTTGTTAACGGTTTCATCAATGACCGGTAATTAAGTAGTTTCTGCCATGTTCGACTTCAACACATGTAATCACATGGTTAGATTCATACTTTTGGGCGATGAGATTGAAGACCCTGGATATCATCTCTTTGTCCAGGTTGCGATGGAGTATGTATAATTTGCGACACATAGATCCACTTTGTATGTCTCGTGGCTATGTCATCTTAATTTGAATTTTCTCGCATAGATCTACAATGTATTCCTGGTGGCTATGCTATATTTTGATGGCATGGATCCACAGTGTATGTTTGGTGGCCATGACATATGTCTATAATGTCATCCGTCTGTGATATGAGTATGGGAATGCCTACCTCATAATTAATATGTATGATATTCTGCAGATGCTTGGTTGTTCACAGGTTTTTTATTAGGTGTGTTCCTCGTTTTCGACACACACATGCAATTTACAAAGTCTTTCGGTTGTCACTGATTCCGTCGTCATACTTTGGGGGGAATTCTGTTACCCATGATTTTGGTCATCATGATGGTGTACTTAGGCTCCTCATAAGAACTTTCTCCTGAGAAAAGTGACATTCATCTCTTCCCAGAAAACATGCTTTTGAAGAGAGTTCGCAGGTTGCTTATATCCTAGGGTGCGAGAATGACCCATTCTCGCAGGCTTCTTTCTGCTAGGGTGTGAAGTTGTTCTAAAGCTTGGAAAAAGATGAAGTCTCGATGGTTCTAGAAGGGAATCTTATAGAAGAATGGGTTGGCATTCAAATGGTTATCCTTTTACTGGTTTCCCTAATATTGTGCGATCATTCTTATCCAAGTAACCATCTCATCCTCTATTATATATTGATGGAATTCTCAAGGAAAAGGTTAAGCAAGACTCATTGGAGAATTGGTGAAAGAATTGTGTGAAGGACCTAGCTTGAATAGGAGCTTGAAGACTCTAGCAATTCTATCAAGAGGAATTGGATCTTCTTCATACAAGGATCGAGCAAGTGTGTGTGTTGGAGTCAAGAGCCACTGAAAGGAAGCTTGCGACATCAAGGCGATCAGGTTGTATCTTCTACTTTCGATTAATATAATACAGCGGCATGTCCTTTTCCCATAAATTCATTCTTACTTTATTATGTAATTCCTTGATCATATGCATAAGTTTACAGTTGAATATATTTTTCTATCTTCACTTTGGTTGGTTTGTGTTGTATTAGTCTTGACCTCACGAGAGCACCAGAGCGAAGTGGGAGAAACAGAGACCCTAGGAAGCGATACAAAGGTATGTTACTTGTTCCTCCCTACTAGCTAATTCAATGGTCAAAACTTAGGGAAAGAGTCATGTCCTGTCCTGTTTTGTTCTAGATCCAGGTGGATCTAGCGAGATCTGTTAGTGTCTGCACCTACAGATTAGTTTGATAACACTTTTTGAATTGAAACTTCCTCCAAGAGATTCTTAGCATGATCATATTTTGAAAAAAGAGACTCAGATTGTAAACAATATTTAGGGACAACAGACATGTGATGATCTTCATCATCATCATCATCATTCAAATTTATTTTTCCTAATTGTTTATCATTTTCAAACACTTGCAAATATTCCATGTTGTCGGGCACAGAATATCGGAAGGATCTTTCTACATGAAAATATGTCTTGATTTTCATGTCGTATGGGTTTGAAAATGAGGCCTCCAAGGCCAATGAATATTCCTTATGATTCTTATCCCTTGGAATGAAAGAAATATTTAAATAACTGAAAGATGTTGGCATGTTCTATAGGAAAGAGTGTGCTTGTCATTGATGGAAAGAACAAAAGGCGGCGCAGAAGGAAGAAAAAGATCAAGAGAGTTAACGAATGAAGATCAAAAGCTCAGAAGATATGGCACGATAAAACTTAGATAAAATCAAGACCATCGGATCTGCAAGCTAGATCAACGACAGGGATGGATTGCGGAGAGCGAAAGAAGAATTAAACATCATGCTTGTTCCAATCCCACAATTAGCCTGGATCGTCGGATCTCATAGATTCAAATATCTACAACTTTGTTTGATTCAACAAACAATGAGTTTAAGTCATATTAAATCGTGAATGTCGGATGCACAATCGCCAAATCTACAACAGGGATGAATTGCGGAGATTGAAAGGAGAATTAAACATCGCGCTTGCTCCAATCCCACAATTAGTCAAGACCATCCGATCTTATAGCTTCGAATATCAACGATAGTGGTTGACTTTCCAATAGTGCACATCTTCCCATTACGGAGTTGGCTGATGAGTTAAAACACTCGCAGATTGTAGTTGCGCAATCATTCTTGATCGTGGATCTTCTTCAAGAAACTTCACAACCGTTAGATCACTTTTGAGTGGAAGGACAAGATAAGCGAGAAAAACATTTGAGAATTTGATTATGTGAATTCCCGTCAGCCATCGGATCACTTTCAAGTGGAAGGATAGGATAAGCTAGCAGAGCTGCAATGCTAACAGATAAAGTCTTCGACCTAAGATCCTGATCGACGAACAACATTTAGTTCGAGTTTAAAGTTGCGAGGAGGTTATGCTCCAAAATGTTTGAGGTGTGAAATACCTGAAGCCCAAAAATCCAAAATGAATAAGGACCATCAGATTTGGAGGACAAATGAGGACCGTTGCATCAGGGTTGTTGGTTAGTAGACCACATCAACAAAAGGGCATAGTGGCAAACCACATCAGAAGACCATGTCAGCAGACCATGTCAGCAGACCACATCAACAAATATGCATGGCATAATCAGGTGATGACAAGCGTCAAGAGGAAATTGTCTCATTCCATGTCAACAAGTGACGTAGGAAAGTTACGTAACTCTAGCATAATTACTTCAGGAGTTTCACCACCAAGAAATTCCAAAAGTCCCGAAGGAAACATGTCCGAAGTCACTCTCAATCATTGATCTAAGATACTATCCTGACTATTAGATCAAGGAGATGAACATGTGTCACATCAGGATATATACGTCGACATCATAAAGAAAATGTGACATACCATGTCAACAATCTATGTCAGCAAGGACACATGGCACAGTCAGAGAACGACAAGTGTCAAGTTGAAATCAACATTTCAGGTACGTGCAAATCATGAATATGAGTGACATGTGGAAACTTCTCGGCTCGTGACACGTCATCAAGTGATGCAAGAGTTATGTCACTCTGGGATTTTTGATTCAAGAGTTTTACCATCAACACTCACCCAAAGACCTAAAGTCTCGAATGTTGAAGACCCGAAGTGGACACAAGACGTCCGATCTGAATATCACTTCAGGAGAAGTATCATCTGTCAATTTACTATAGTGGAAGGATAGTGTAAGTGAAAACGTTAACCGACAGTAAGCGGTCTCCACCGTCTTATGACAGACTCAACAAGTGATCACTCCAGAGGAAAGAACGGGTTGAGATTTGAAATCTCCAAAGTCTGGAGACCCGAGGATATCTCGACTGTTAATCTGAGAGGGACATGCGTCAGAGACTTGTCAGCTCTAGAAGATTGATGTATGGAGGAAAGAAAGGGTTGAGACTCGAAATATCCAAAGTCCAAAGACCCGAAGGAGATCTCAACCATTGATTTGATGTTGAGTGTACTATCAACCATTGATCAAAATACAGTGGAAGGATAGCGTAAGCATAATAGACAAAGTTGCAAAGTAAAAGGTGGCCATACATCTCATTGTTTGATTAAGTCTTGGTCGTTGTATTAAGAAATGAAGGATTACTATAAGGATTAACACTAACTGTTGATCTAGTTTTGAGATGTAATGTGAATCATCCGATATGTTCGAGAATTTTGATTCGAAAGTTTCAAAAGGTTTGAAACCCAAAAGACTCGAAGGGAAAAGTGTTGAAGTTACGACAGTCATCCATTTCAGGAGAATGAATCGTGGTCATCGAATTGATAAGTGCTCAAGCGCTCGTTAAGCCCAGACATATGGTCACCACCAGTGATCATCTGAAGGAAGGGGCTTAGAAGCCGGAGAAGCCATAATTGACTGGTTGTAACTGACAGAGAAGACGAAGAGTCTCAACAGCTAGAGAAGCTAAGTAATATCAGCATAATGGTAACTGATGATGAACACACAGTGAAAAATCGCCAGAGAAGATGAAGATTTTCCATGATGACTAGGTAGAGGACTCGACGTGAGAAAAAGAGGCAGAACAAAGAAGTGAAGGTATTCTGCTAGTTAGCTATGCAGTTGTGAGGAAGAGAGGCAGTGAACAATCTGTAGGGTAGAATAGTGACAAAGTGAAGAGCATGCATAGGCATAGCGCATATAAGGGAGATGGATCACAAAGCATAAAATGAAGGAGAACAAAAAGTGCTAGGGAGGCATGTAGAAAGACACTGATGCAGGCAGAGTAGATCAAGGTAGTTGAACAGTGATGAGACTAGTAAGCCATTGATAAATGTTGTATCATTGTGATGAATTAAAGAAAGCAAAGATTTATATTTCAGGGTGGTAGGGAGCTGCTAGGGAGGACTATTGTTCTCATAGGTTCAAGTAGGTGCTTGAACATAGGAAGTTGTAGCTTCCATTTGGTTGAATCCAAAAAAACTAGGGTGGTAGGGTGGTGCAAGAGAGAAATATTGTTCTTTGTTATATAGGTTGGTGCCTATGTGACTGAAAGTTGGTGCTTCCATCCAGTTGGTGCTGGAACACTCAGGGAGTTGGTTTTTTCTTCTAGTGGGTGAGAGAGAAACCAAATATTTGGTGCTCTCAGCAAGTTTTTACTTGTAAAACAAAGGTTGTAGCCTCAGGAGGAGTTGGAGCTCATAAGAATGATAATTTACAAAAAATAAAGATTACTTATCATATCAAGAAGAAGAGGTTTTTTCCTTTATGGGTTTCCTCAGGAAATATTTGTCTCTGTATATTTCATTTGTGTGATTGATGTTGAATATTCTATTGCTTACCTCCCTGCATTATTGTGATCAACATTGATTGTTCTGTAAAGAGTTTAAAATAGGCATAATTGTTTAAACACAATAAGAACTGATTCACCCCCCCCCCCCACACCTCTCAGTTGTCCAACAATTGGTAGCAGAGCAAGTTCCTTTTATTTAAAGGCAGATTAGAAAGCTTAAACATGTCAAGTCATGAAGGAACTTCAACCAATAAGGCACCTCTATTCAATGGAACAAACTTTGCCTTCTAGAAAGTTAAGATGAGAACCCACATAATGGATTTAGGTGCAGATGTCTAGGATGTGGTCGAGATTGGTTGTGTAAATCCATTTGTACTAGCTAATAAGGATGACAATCTAGAATTCAGCTTCAACGCTAAGGCTATGAATGATATTCTGAGTGGGCTTGCAGAAGCAGAATTTGTAGAAGTTATGCACTTAGAAACTGCCAAAGACATGTGGGACAAACTCATTAGCAGTTATGAAGGTAATGAGAAGGTAAAGGATGCCAAGCTTCAAACCTACAGAGTACAGTTTGAACAACTAATGTTAAACATTATTTTGGTCATTCTAATGATGATATCACAAACATGTGTTCAGGCTCCCAACATGACTTTTTTCCTAAGAAAAGCAACTTCTTTCCTCCTCTACAAGGATTCTTTTTAGAAAGGGTCCGAAGACTACACATATTACACAATGCGGAATTCTATCATTTCTGCAAGCTACTCTATAGTTTGCCCACGGGATTTCCGCAGGCTGCTATATAGGCAGGGTGCGGAGGCGTTCCAAAGCTAAAAGAGGAAAGAGGTTTCATGAAGTTTTAGAAAGGGAATCTTCTAGAATGTGAGGTGGTGTCTGTATGGTTGCAATCCTACTGGTTTCTCTGATTTGGTGGGATTATCCTCATCCTTTTAACCACTTCACCTTCTCCTATATAATCATGGGTTTCTCATGGAAAAGGTTAATCAAGAGGAAACAATATTAAGCAGAGAATTGATGAAAGAATAGGCTGAAGACTATGTGAAGAATCATGTTTCTAGTGATGCTTGACGCCACCATTTTCCCATCAAGATTTTGTGGATTATCTTCATGCAAATTTTGGAGCAAGTGTATGTGTGTGTTGGAATGAAGGACCACTAAAAGGGAACTTGCAACATCAAGGAAATTCAGTTGTATATTCTACTTCTCATTAATATAATATGGTGGCATGTCTATTTCCCATAAAATGATTAGTATTTTATTGCATGACTCCTTGATCACATGTTTAGGTTGTCATTGAATTCTACTATTGTTTCTTTCACGTTGGTTGGTTTGTGTTGTTGCAGATCCGATTCCACAAGAGCACTAGAGTGAAGCAGGGACAACAAAGATATAAGGAAGTGATTCATAAGGTATGTTATTTATTCCTCCTTTGGTAGTAAACTCAATGATCACAACTTAGGGAAAGCGTCTTGTTATGTCTCGTTTTGTTCTATATCCAAGTGGATCTAGGGGGATCAATTCATGTTCACATCTACCGATTTACCCAACGCCTATTGGCACACCACTTTTATCTAGTCAAATCCCATCACTTCCTCTTGGGTATAATGCATTGAATGCTTCTATTCCCATCCCTACTTAAGTTCCATCTGAAGCATCTAGAGTTTTTTCTCCTTCGGGGCACAATCCTATTGTCGGTTTCATTCTGACACTTCCCCTACCCCCCCCCTCTCCCTCCAGAGGGCCTCCTCCACCTCTCACTAGAGGATCTCGCCCTCGTGGCATTACTCAGTCTTTCACACCTAATTGTCAGATTCCTGTTAGGGGCCAATTTCAACCCCTGTTTGGAGGTCAAAACCCAATTGGGACACAACCTCTAGTTGGAGGAAAACCCCCACCCACCTCACCCTCTGGATAGAACATCCAAGTAGCTTTGGCCCAGTATTGGAATTTTCTCACCTAGGGTAATACTCAATCGACTGGGGGGGAACAGCCTCAAGTCACCTCTTTCATACCCCCTAGTATGGGCCAACCATACCACGGGACTTCTAATCCCATATGGGTTCAAACGTTCAATCTACTGTCCCTTTCCAAGGAAACATCCCTAATCAGTACAACCCCACGGGATACCTGCCTCCACACCAACAACCGAATATTCCAAGATCTTTGCATTATATGAAAACTACTTACGGTCCTACTGGTATACTGACGGGACTTCCTCCCCAAAGTCACCAGTACCCTTATGTGAATAGATAGTTACCCTTCTTAGCCACTTTGGATCTTCCCGGTCTGTCATGAATTTTGAATGACCCTATCCGTCACTCTCCTCATTGGCCTGTCATACCGACCAAATTACCATCGAACATTCCTAAGTTCAATGGTAAACTGGGAGAAGATTCAAACAATAATGTAATGACATTCCACCTTTGGTACTCATCCAACTCTTTGATGGATGACTCCATTTGGTTACATCTTTTTCAATGAACTCTCACCGGTTTAGCCGCGAAATGGTATATAGAATTACCACGAGACTTATTCACTGACTTTAACACCCTAGCTATGGATTTCCTCACTCACTACCAGTTTCCAATCCATTATGAAATGGGAATCGAGATTTTGAGTTCTTTCAAGCAAAGTAAAGCCACTCATATATTCAATCACATTCATGAGTGGAGACGAAGACAACGTCTAATCAAGCTCGATATTCCTGATCAGTTATTGGCAGAATGGTTCAAGAAATCCTTCATGAATGATATATCTAAAGACATTTCCATGGGTGGAGTTGTCACCGAAGAATAGGCGATCAGTCGTGCCCATCACCTTGATCTCGTTTATTCACAAACGGGTACTCTTTATGATATGCTCCCTGGCGCACCTCATCCTACTACCACGACCACCTCAACAACCCCAATAGCTTCTCATGTCATTGATGGTGTGATAGGTACTTTCCATGCTCAACCTCAATCTATAGGCCTCTCACACCACTCCCAAATCCCATGCTTCTAATGTTCAAACTACTTCGACGCCCACCCCTCCCACTGGTAAAACTTCATAAGTGAATGTCGTTCAATCGACTCCTACCAGTAAGAATAAATCTAAAAAATGGAAGGGTAGGAATAAGGAGGATAAGAATAACAACCCACAATTCGACAAGACCAAGTCACAACCTGTTGATGATAAGGATAAATGCAAACCTCATTATCCTTTCCTTATCTGTGGTGATGATCACTACACAAAGGACTGTCCGAGATGTGCCAAGGTCACGAAGTTCCTTAAAGGGACCCCACAACCTCCTACACCTATCATCTTGTCTTAGCCCTTCCCTTCTCAACAAGAGGCTCAATTGGTCATCCATGATCAACCTTCTTCCTCCACTACCTCCTACGTACTTATGTGTAACGGTGATTTGAAAAGAATGACCACCCTCGTTGGTTCAAAAATCCCCCTTGACTCCCCCTTCCAATGGTCCTCTTCATCTCGAACAACCAAGCCCCAATACAATCCTTCGCCCTCCTCCCAAGGCCGTGGTTCAGACGTCTTCTTTCAATCCTCATGCGTGTGATGCCCATAACTACAGTATTGTAGAAGATCTGGCACAAGCAGCGTCTGTGATGTCAGCCCTCGAAGTCCTTCAGATTTTTCCTACACAATGAAAGGCACTGTTGAAATCTATCGGTGGAATCGACCCTACATATATGAATTTAATAATCTTTGACTTGGAAGATCACATTCCAAGGTTACCCCCTCTGTTATAACCCTAAATTGCACCAGACATTCTTATCTGGAATCAGGCCATCTCATATTCCTTCTTTGCCAAGCTATTACTAAACAACTCTTCTTAAAAACACCCTTTTTAAAGGCACACATGCCCTACTCCACTACAGCCCGCGTGTACATGCTAGATGACCCACTACAAATCACGTGTACCTACAAAAGCACAAAAAATGGAAAGTTGTTGATGAAACACACAGTTTTGGGTAATTTAACTAAACCTTTCAACCATGCATGGCCAGTCACTTGACCAAATACATATCTCCTTCTAGCCTATAAAAGAAGGGGTAGGGGTCCCATTTGAAAGGAGGAAAATCATAGTAAAGAAACTCTACCCGAATTAGCATTCCCCTTGCCTCAACCTTTTACAACTATCATGTGAAGAGAAGCATATACAGAAGCAGTTGGAGCACAATTGAAGAGGAGCCCAGGACCAAATTCGAGGAGTAGTGGTCGATCTCACTATTGTAAGGTATTCTCATGAGATTAATAAAAGAAGAACTTTTCCCATCCCGCCATATGAGGTTTTCATTGTTTGAATATTGATTACATGTTGATTAAATCTCTAACTCATTAGTTCATAGATCAAATGCATGTGTAGTTCTTCGTTTGTCTTTTTTGAATGTAGATCAGCATTGGGAGGAGAGTTGTAGTTGAAGAGCAACCAAGCATGAAAAGGGATCAACATTGAACAAGAAAAATAAGGTACGACAACTTGATATTTTTAACCTTGTATTTGCATATGAATAATGGGGTTTAGGCATGGGATGATGGTAGAAAGTAGGAAGCTTTAGTTCATTTCTGTATGCATGATCAAACCGTTAGTGCTAGTCCGTAGGAGGGATTTCCCACCCACAATAGAATTGGTGACCATACTGGGGAGACTCTTGGGTTTTCTGGGGATACTTTTTTGGTAGTTTTAAATTGGTTTCATCACCTTTTTTCTGAGTTTCTGCAAGAGTCTGAGCTAGTAAGGATTCTGGTCTTCCATACCAATATTCCCTGCTTTCTTTCCTCGATTGCTTTTTATTTTATGAAAGTCACAAAGGTACACGCAGCCTATATAAGGCCTGCATGTGTGTACCCACGCCCTACCTTCACACAACCCATGTACACACGCTAGCTGATGAAGTGTCAGTCATGTGTATGAGTTCAGATTTTTTTTTTAGAGAAACAGTCATCCTCTCCCTTGTTAGAAGTGATCCATCTCAGGGGTTTTCTGGATCTCATTCTGGTCTCTATATTTGCAGTTTGTATCTTAGGTACCACCTCAGATTGGTTTTGTTCTATGAAATTTTCCTTGAATTGTTTTTCTTTTTTGTCAAAGTAAGTTTCTGAGTCTTCAAGGGAATCTGGTTCTCAATACCAGTAGTCTTTGCCAGTGTTTGATTGCTTTTTTTTTTCATTTTTGAAGAATTGCAGAGGTACACGCGGCCTATATAAGGCCTGCATGCATGTACATGTTCTCTGACCTCACACAGCTCGCATGCACACGCTGGTTGTTGAACTGTCAGTAGCGTGCCTGTTGAGAAAAGTTTCGTTTAAGGAGAGGCATTCATCCTCTTCCTTATCAAGAGTTATACCTCTAAGGTATTGCCTTGATTTAATCCTAGTCTTTGTCATAGCAGTCGACAACTTAGGTCTAATTACATCAATATCTTTCTTTTTCATTAAAAAGTTTTCCTCAAAATATTTCTTTCATAGGGTTTTTAGACAAGTGTGAGAGTCTGCTTTAATCAGTTTGTGTGTTATTATCAGTAACTCTTTGCGATCTGCGCTTAGGCCATAATTTTTCTTGGTCTTTACTTGTCATCATTTTTCCTTTTTTCTTTGTGAGAATTAAATAAATAAATAAAATCTTTTATTTCTTGGTTAAGTAGTTGTTGGTTTGCATTAGTAACTGGGAAAAGTTTTTCTTTCATAAGTTCTTGCATGTTTACTTAGGACAATAAGTAGATCGTAGTCAAGCGAAATCTTGTTTTGAGTTTGTTGTTCAAAGATCTTAGAAAAAAATTTAGTTTCAAAAGTTGATTAAAAATTTTGTCAAGAAGAAGTTATTTTGTTTCCATCTTTCTGTTTATCTTTTCTTTCATCTCTCAAAACATCACTAGTTTCACTTTCATAACCTTTTACTTAAGACAAACCATAAAAAATTAACAATTAATTAAAACCAACTAGAATTTATGTTTGTAGGGTCCATCAACTAGTCTAGGCTAGAGCCTTGATTTAGGTTGGAGAGGAAACTCTTCAAGGCTGCAAAACATACATAAGAGTCTATGCTAGGGAGTGTTAAAAGTCCAGTATCATGAAAGTTATTCGGGAGCCCCCTCTAACACAGAGGCTAAACAGGAGGTCGCATGTGGAACGCATATAGAGGGCTTGTTTTGGGATTTTGTCGATTGCATTTCCCATAGAGCTTCGTGGGTATTAAATCCGTTCGAAGTCCTTAGTTGTCTTTCGGAACACTTGCTTTTGATACCCTTGACAGGTTTCGAGCTTGATACCCTACTCATTGTGGTCCACCTGGCTGACGACTGTACCCGCCTGGTGACTGTTCACGCATTGGCAACCTAGTTGCCATTATTTTAGGGACTTACATAGGTGATCGCGGGGGTATACCACAGTACCTAGGGCAGACATCGGGCCACGCTTTTTAGATTATACCCGGAGGGTGCTTCCGTATTCGAGTTGCACTTGCACCGGTAAGTTGCTCTAGTGTTGGACGGTGTAACTGTTCTTCCAACCAGTTAGTCATTTGATTGATTTTTTCTTTAGGAAATTTTAGTGTGTGCTCTGTGCTCCTTAGTTTTCCATAGTGAGTTAGTCAGTCATTTCTTTGGGTCTCTGACCTAGGGTGGTAGACCGCCCACTCCACTAGTCATGAGGACTTTTCAGTCTTTCACTTAGAAACATGGAGTCGCCTCTTTATAGGCGTTGTTTTCATAACATTGTTTCTTCAGAGTCAGTGTGTGAGACTTTTACGGACTTGAACTATCTTGCAAGGGGAGAACCTGTACATAATATATTCATGGCTAAATTTCCTAGCGATACCACCCAAGGAGCCCCTTCATAAGGGGATTCTTGTGCTTTTCCCTTCTTCGAACACGTTGGTGTCCCTTTGATGGCCACTTTGTACATTCCTGGGTTGAATGTGGGACTACCAGTTTGGTTGGGTACCATTCCAAATGTCTTGAATTCTCTTGATACTTCTCAGTTAAGGACCTTAAGTCATGGGCACTCTGTTGATGTTTCTTCATCAGCAAATTCTTCTCCTCCTCCTTCTCTCACCTCTGGTGAAAGTTCAATTACTAGTAACTGGAAGTCTAAACGAAATAGAAAGAGGAAGAATAGGAAGAAGAAATCACCAACCTCTGCAAGTCATGTTGGAAATAGGTCAACAACCTCTGTAAGTCACGTTGAAGACTAGCACCCAACCTTTGTAAGTTATGCTAGGGGCACACACCCGCCCTCTGTAAGCCATGCTGGGGGAAAACGTTCAGTCACTACTAGTCATACTAGTAATAGGTTTGTAGCCTTTGCAAGTCATGTTATCGACCCATCACTAACCTCTGCAAGTCATGTTGGAGATGTGAAACTAGCCACTGCTAGTCATGCTGGGGGCATTGATTCTATTGAGGAACCTAGACGGATAGGACGTAAACCTAAGTTCCCTTGTAATCTTTGCAAGGGAGATCACCTTACTCATTTGTGCCCTGTCCTTCCATATGTATGAAGATTGTGATCCCTGTCTGCAAGATCTTCTGATTCTGAGTCTTCTGAGGTTTCCTCGCAGTATATTAAACCATTGGTTGAGAAAGTGGTCATGCTGATGCAGTCATCAGCTGATCCCACTCCTATTTTGGGGGGTGAGGTGCCTTTATATATTCAAGTCTCTCAGCCTATTCAGCCATTGGTTGTGAAAGTGGTCATTCTGATGCAGTCATCAATTGATCCCACTCCTCTTTTGGGGGGTGAGGTGCCTTTAGACCTTGTAGTATCTCAGCCTATTCAACCATTGGTTAAGAAAGTGGTCATGCCGATGCAATCATCGACTAATACCACTCCTCTTTTGAGGGGTGAGGTGCCTTTAGACCATGTAGTCTCGCAGCCTATGTAGTCATTGGTTGAGAAAGTGGTCACACCATCGCGATATTTGGCTGATCCCACTCTTCTCTTGGAGAGTTTTGAGCCTACCAAAGTGGTCACGCCGATGCCATCTTCAGCTGATCCCACTCCTCTCTTGGGGAGTGAAGTGTCTACCAAATATGTTTTTAACATTTCTAGTTCCGTACTTTCAGAACAAGGGGGCATTCTGCTCGCTCTGAGCACACCCCCTCCAAGCCCTTGGATGGTTTCCTTTGATTGGAATGATCTTGTTGAGCCTTGTCTTCCTTCTTATGCACCTTTTAAATTAAGGGTTGAATTTAATTCAACAAACATCTATCGATGTATTGTGGATGAAGGATACTCTGCAAGTATTTCATGCTCCTCGGTTTGGAAAGTCTTGGGAGCTCCTGAGCTTGTATCTGCTTCGCATGAGTCGTTGGCTTTTGACAGACATCCTAGTGAATATTTGGGGTTTATTCCTTAGTTACCTATCTCGTTAGGTGGAAAGACTATCCTTGTTGATCTTATAATGGTGCAAGGCCCATTAAATTTCAATATGCTTCTCGAGCGTGATTATGTATATGCTATGAACGTTTTGGTGTCTACACTTTTACGGGTGATGTGTTTCCCTCACAATGGAAACATTGTCACTATCGACCAGCTGGCACCTAATAACTACCTTCCTAATTTGGCTTTATTTCAAACTACCCCTTTACATGTTCCTAGTTTTCGAGTAGACTCTACCACTCCACGGGTTAATTATGTGGCATCTTATTCTTGGTGTTCAATTGCTTCTGAGCAGGAACCTGCGCAATCATGTTTTCCTTCTCGAGACTTGGTCTCAACAATTGATTCTTTGGTTTATCCAATGGGGGCATAGGAGCCCTTGCTTCCCCCTCTTGGTCAAAGTGATCTTGAGTCTCCTTTTGAATTTGATATCATTGTCGGTAGATCCTCAAGCCCTCATGCTTGTGATTATTCATTGATAGACTCTACCAATCCTGTCCAGAGCCTCCATCATCATATGGCATATGGTTAGTTTACTTCGCCCTTTGGTACTTTCGACACTCGCTTCGTGATTTCTCATATTTTAAATTTCCTTCAGATGAGGCTATCCTTGAAGCCATGACTACAGATTCTATACCGTGGGAAGACTCGCACTATGGTTTGTGTTTTCTTCCCTTTTTGGATACTTTCCAAGTTGACTATCAAAGAGACTCTTGGTCTAAGCCTAACAGTGGGCTCTACATGAACTAGTTTCATACATGAGTCGTATCCCCGACGGGTCTTCTTTTAAGCCCTTTTCAGACCCTCTAAAAATGAAAAGATTGTCGAGTGATCTTTTTGACCTTCACGCTTGCTAAAATAAAATTTGAAGACCCAAGTTGAGCATAAAGTTCCCTACTTCCTTGATAAGTTGTTGGGATGATTTTTGTCCCCATATTTTATTTTCCCCGGAGGTACATTTTGGTTGAGTGGCTAGGTCTAAGGATATACCTAGTCGTGAGGTGGAGCCCACGGTGGAGTCAATGAACACCTTGTGAACCTTTCTGAGTTGTTCCAATGGAATTGTGTGAAGAGCCTTTCGGTTGAGAGCTTCTTCCAGTTTTTTTAGATCTATGTCCTCCAAATCTTGCTCATCCAATTGCATGAAAGTATGCACACTTTCATTTGGCTTATCCCCTGGGTGATCTTCTTTTCCTTTTTCAGATTGGTGCAAGGCTTTACCTTTTTCTTTCTCCTGGTTTTTATGTTTGTGAGGGTATCCTACCTCTTTTTCTCCCGAAAGTTGGTTAAGAATGTCATAATAGTTCTTGGTGGGTATTTTCGGAGTGTTGTCTTGATTCTGCTTCCTAGGTGGGTGTCATTTCCTGCCTGTGACCATGATGAATTTGTCCTTTTTCTTTCCCTCTCCGGCTTTGTGGATCTGGGCATTCAAGGGGTAGTCTTGAAAGAGGTGGTTATGCTCGTGACACTTCCTACAGTGGAAGGGAATATGCTCATAATCCATTGTTTGGTTCTAGTCTTCATCCTGATACTCCAGGGTTACTGAACCCAGTAGAGATTTTGATATATCCATGTAGACACAGATCTAGGCATAAAAGGTGTATTTTATTTGTTTTGTGGCTTCCGAGGATTTAACATATCGTCCCATAGTATTCCCGATACCCATTAGGATTTCCTCCAGCCAGAATTCCTACAACAGGAAATAAATCATGATCCACATTAAAGCCATTGTAAAATATTTCATCTATGGGATGAAGCAGTCTGTCCAGAATCGAAGGAATAGCCCTGCTGAGTTGTAGAAGTATTTCCCATTGTCAAAAAATTTGTCCTTGTCTTCAAGGTTGTAAAGGATGATCGTGAAGAATCCCTTGGAGCTGAGATGAACTTCGTAATCTCCTTTGGGATTCCACCAGTCTTTGATCCATCTCAAGAGATCCTGTTCTGAAGGCCAAAGACCCAAGAACTTGCCTATGAGGGCATGATCTAGCATGAACTATGTGTGTTCCCCAACCCTAGTTGAGCTTATGAGATATCTTGGAGTTTTATCAAATTGGGGAATTCATTTTATTGGTTCCCATCCTCGAGATGCCTTTGGATGAGACGTTCTTGGCTCCACATCCATTACTTTGATAAATCCCTGCTCTTTGGCCAGGAGTTGCTCTCTCAGCTGCAACGATAGCTCAAAATCAGGCCTCTTGGCATGTGTTCCAACTCTGTCATTTGCTGCTACATTTCTATACGAGGGGGATTGCCCCCCCCTCTGGACTCATCCTGATTCATGTGTTTCATGCAACCATTTCATCTGTAGGAGGAGTAGATCATATAGAGTTTCGCTAGGGGAATCGGTATCAACAACAGTATCATACTCATGTGACATGGGGTTGAATCTGGTCAACTTCCTTGCTATGGATAATTGCACCGCTCACAAGCACACCTCTAGATAAATCGGGGTGAGAATCGAACTTGAGACCTCTTTTTACATATTTCCTTCCGTTTACGCAACACTTTCCAATCAGTCTACACCCTTGTGGGAATGAGAGATATATTATTATTATTGTACATTAATGAAAATGTGATTTTGTGAGTATATTGATGTTCTTATGTTGATTTATGTGTGTTAATATTTGTTGCTTGCTACTCTTGAAACCAACAATAATTATAATTAATCTCAATATCAGATCACATAACATTAATAATCATATTAAGTAACTCTCATCCTTCAAAGATAAGCTCATGTTAATGAACTCTCATCCTTTAAAGATAAGCTCATAGTAATGACAATGGATTCTTAATTTTAATCATATTAGGTAACTCTCATCCTTCAAATATAAGATCATATTAATGAACTCTCATCCTTTGAATATAAGCTCATAGTAATGACAATGGATTCTTAATTTTCTTTCCTAGAAGATTATATATGTCAAAGTTCTTAATTTTGTTAGCTTAAAAATTTAGGAAACTTATAAATGTCAAAGATTATTTGTGAGAAAGTCGCACAATTGCGTGGCATGGGATAAAAACACTCATGGACACTGTAGAAATTTTTATTTCATAGTGATTTATAGTTTTATAATAATTGAATTTTACATCGTGAAAACACAGGATCAATTAAAAATTGACATAATATTTTATTGAATTCTACATAAAATTTAAAAATATTTTTTTTAAATACCATTTATCTTATTTCGTGTCATGTCCCCATTTTTGGATCCCCCTGTTCGAAAGTGGAAATGAATTTTGTGGCTTATCGATGAAGAAGAAGGGGGTCAAAAGGGGTTAATTAATGTCACTTAGTTAGGAGATGTTATGTATTTAAAGTGACATTAAGAGAATAAAGTAACTTTAAAGTGGGATAAGGGTCATATTTGATTTAGTAAAAAGGAGTTATATTTGATCTAGTCAAAAGGTGAAAGTTCTAGAAGTTATATTTAATCAAAAAGGGGAAAGTTCCAGAAGGCAGGGAAGATGGTTAAAAGGAGGGGTGACACTTCACTTTGCATCATGTATTTGGATTAATCTCTTTGGAGTGCTCTTGGAGCCAATGTTTCGTTAGGGTTTAGCAAAACCATTACACCCTTGTAGTTTCTTTTTGGTGGTGAAATATCCACCCTAGCTAGACAAGGAGGAGGATCCATATGAGGTCTTCATTGGAGCTTCAATTTTGGGTTTTCTTTTAGTTGGAGGTAGATCGAATCGCGCAGGAGATTTGTGGAAATTTTCGAAGAGGTCGCACTCAGGTTTTTGCAGATACCAATAGGGTTTCGGGGAAACCATGATAGGATATGCCCCTGTGGGTTAAATATAGGGTGTCATGTGAGGCCCCACACGTTGAACAACATCATCCTGCGAGGACCTCAACAATCTAAAGTTGTAGAGTTATGGAGGTATAGGAAGTTGGATTTTTGCAATTGATGTTTGAGGAGCAGATCGATATCGCACTAGTGTGGGTTAGATAGTTCACAGGAGGATATATCATCTCTTGAAGCGACTGTGGTATCTTACAAATTTTGTCTTGAATTTTGTAGTAGGGTTCCTTTGATGTATTGCAGTTTCCGTAGTAGCCATTAGAACATCATTGTTTTTGTGTTTATATCTCCCTTCATAGTAAAATACCACATATTTATTCTTCTATTCCCTGTGTACTTGGGTCAAATATAATATGTTTGATGAAAGTCCAAGTGTATACAAACTGTTTGAAGAAAGTTCACAATCAAATTATAGTAAAGATACACACTTAATGAAATCTATTTGATGAAAGAAAACATAATTGGATAAGCAGATCTAATATCCTAGCCTAGGGATATTACAGTGGTATCATAGATGGAGATCTTTCCACCCTGAAGAGAAACCATGAGGAGATATTCCATATTGCATCATTAAGTGACCAACACTTAAATTTCAGCATTGGTTAAGGGAAACAAAGATGATGACCAATGAGGAATTTAGGGAAAAACGTTTTCTAGACTATCAAAAGAATCTCAAAACATTATTAGAGCATATGGAGATGTTGAAGCCTCTACGTGCGAAGAATATGTTAGGGACCTAACCCCTCACGTAGGTAGAATAATACATTTCCATGTAATAAAGGTCAATATTAATAAGGCCTAGCAATAAGTCCAATGTAATAAGACCTAATAGAAGCTTCCGCTTCTATAAGGATCTTCCTCTAGATTGTTCTTTTGACATACACATTTAGTATAAATAGGAGTCGAGGGTATGAGAAGTTTTGTCTTGGATATTATTGTAATAGAACTTTGATCTGCTGGAGGTTGCCCCCTCGAAGAGGCAAGTGAACATTTCTCTTGGTAATCAAAGTGTTATTTCTGGTGTTATTTTTCTATCATTTTGTTATAATCGTGGTGTTGTTCTAGTTATATTGTTGTTCATCTACCATTTCTAGCTATTTATTTTTGTTATGCATACTTTTTATATATGGAATATTACAAGTGGTATCAGAGCACCTTCCTCAACAGAAAATTGTGGGTTAATTGTTTTTTCAGGTTAGAGACGTATTTCGACATCTTTAAGATACAAAGATCTGTCGTTATGCACATAAACCCATAGTCGGGGATTCATACACACAAGAAATACAATTGGTACTTAAGCGCACATTTGTTGGCCACCCTTGTAATCCTTGTTGGTACCCCTTCGAGTGGTAGCGCATCAGACAACACCTGTATACAGATCAACCTAGATCTCTTGAAGCCCTATGCAGATAAACAGATCAGTTGCCTGACTACTATAATGCCAACGAGAACAACACTCTAGAATATACTCTCTAGTACCTAGTTAGTCAGGTAGTATGGATAAGGGTACGGTCTAACCTCCTTAGTTGGTTCCCTGAGATATTGGGTTGAGTACTACTATTGGACCCCACACGTATATCAGAGAGCTATAGCACAAGGAAAACCCTTGTCTGTAGAACCCTTGAATACCCTAACCCTTGGAAAGGAAACAAAAATAGAACCAATAAGATCTATTGCCATGCTACATTGTCTTCTACATTTTGGTTGCAAAATTACTACACATTTCGTCCTGTTAAGCACTTGGGAATTTTGTCACTGTGGTATTCTTCAGGCCAGAGTATAACTCCATAGTAGTAAAAAAAAAACGAGTATAGTGGTCCCACTAACAGAATTATTTGGGACCTATTCCATTGGATTCCCCTTTTCTCCCTGGTCACAGTCATACCCTTCATTTTTAATCCTTTTTGTTTTAGTGGACCCAAACCCTTCCCAGTTTCCCTATTTTTCTGCCTACCCCATTATATTTCCCTGCAAGCACTGATCGTCGTGGTACCTATCACTTCCAAGTCTTTTTTTTTTGTGGTCCCACCCACCCATTTTTTCTTTACCCGCACTTTTCCTCTCCAAATGGCCACCACTAGCAACCAAGATCTCCAAAATTCTATAAATCAATCCCATGTCTCCATCAAACATCGAACATCTCAACTGGATTCCACCAATTCCTACATTGACACCTTGGAATCCAACCTCACAACCCAACTGACCTCCCTCCAGTCTATTGTCAATCAATTGTTGAACCGCCCTATGGGTCCTTCTTCATTAGCACAACCCAATGTCGTTGATTCCTCTGAGTCTCCACATTTTCACTCCAACTCCTTTCATCGTGAACCCCATCGTCCCCATGTAGAGGTCAATAAATTTGATGGCTCTGATCCTACAGGTTGGGTCACTCAAATGGAGCATTATTTTTCTCTGCATGATATTACTGACGAGTTAGCCAAAATTCATTGTTTTGTCCTCTATATAGATCCTGAACGCTGGCAATGGTGGAAATGGCGCAAAAATTCACGTCAGGGGCATATTGCCTGGATCCAGTTTGTTGCTGAGCTCTATGCCCACTTTGATAATGATACCCACTATCTAGATCGTTTGACCAAGTTGAAACAGTTAGGCACAATGGAAGACTTCATCACTGCTTTTGATCATTTGGCCTTTCGAACAGAGGGCATGTTAGATGCATTCTTCCATGAATGATTTATCAGTGGTCTCAAGGATGAAATTCATTCCCAGTTTCTCATGGCCCGCCCTCCCACTTGGTTGGAAGCTACTCAACGTGCTAAAGAGGCCCAACAAGTTGTTTTGTCCCAAAACAAAAAACCCCCTTTTGTTCCTCACCCTCGACCTGCTAATCCTGACCCCCCTGTTACTCCCCTCAAGTTCTAGAAACTAGCTAGGGATGAAATGGTTGAATGCCAACTGAAGAGTCTTTTGTTGATTAAGGTTGGTTGTCATTGATGTCAACCCTTGAAGAAAGACCCGTAGCACAAAGGTTTGGGTAATGTACCCAATAGTGTTTGATGTAAATATGATTCATTATTGTTTT
>JZKD02S1648683.1:9476-22377 GCA_000966675.3 Picea glauca | reverse complement strand
GTTTGGGTTTCCAGGTGAAAAATCTCTGTGTAATGTTTGTATTTGCCATTGTATCTTTTCTGTTCTTTTCTGAATATCAGTTTGCAGTAGATACTATACAAGGTTAGAATTTACAAATCTATGAAAAGTAAATGTTGGCTATTTTGCATGCCATGGATCTTTGGCACCCTTATCTTTTGGGGAAATGCTTCCAAATTAAGACAAATCATCAAAGTCTCAAGTATTTTATGGAACAACGCCTTTCCTCCCCTAAGCAACAAAATTAGGTGACTAAGATATTTGGATATGATTATGAGATCATTTGCAAGAAAGGAAAAGACAATGTGGTTGTTGATGCACTTTCCAGAAAATATGAAGATGAAGGGTCCCTTTTTTCTCTCTCCTTCATTGTACTAGATTGGATCCAAGCTGTTTGCTAGGAATGGCTACAAGATTCCAAAATTTTTCATCTGATACATCAATTGCAGTTCAATTCTCCAGTCTCCCCGGGGTACTCTTGGCTCACTGATGAGCTTTGATAGAAAGGTCGTTTATATTTAAGTACCTAGTCAAAACTTAAATCCACAGTACTTTCTGAGATTCATGTTACACCCATAGTTGGGCACTCAGGGTTGTCCAAAACCTATGACCGAGTCAAACATTTTTTTTTTCTCGGATGGTATGAAATAGGACGTTCATAAATTTGTGTCTAAATGTGATGTGTGTCAACGCAACAAGGGATAAACAGTCAAATCTCCTGGCACACTACAATCTCATTTGATTCCACATGTTATTTGGCGGGATATCTCTATGGATTTTATTGTAGGCTTACCTAAATCAGGAAATAAATCAATCATCATGGTGATAGTTGATCGTATTTCCAAGTATGCTCATTTATGTGATCTTCAATAGCCATTTACAACCTCCACTGTGGCTCAAATTTTCATGGACCATGTCTTCAAGCTTCATGGCATGCCACATTCTATTGTTTATGATCGCGACCCAACTTTCACCAACAATTTTTGGCAAGAACTGTTCAAGCTCTAGGGTAGCCAATTGCATCTCAACACAAATTAACATCCCCAGACTGATGGTCAAACTGAAGTTGTCAACAAGTGTTTGGAAACAAATTTGAGGTGTTTTGCATCGAAGAGGCAAAATCAATGGGCTCAATGGTTACCACTAGATGAATGGTGGTACAACACTTCTTACCATACAACTACCCACATGACTCCTTTTGAAGCGGTATATGGACAAAATCCACCTTCAGTTCTCTCATATTTTCTAGGTGTCTCAAAGGTCCAGCAAATTGAACAAACGCTTACAGTTCGAGAGGCTATCCTCCATACCCTCAAAGAGAATTTGGTCATGGCCTAGAATATCATGAAGCAACAAGATGATAAAGGTCGCTCTGAATGTCAATTTGCATAAAGGGATCAGGTGTTTCTTTGACTGCAACCTTACAAGCAAACTTCCCTCAAGGCTGAACATTTTTAGATACTGATGCCCAAATGTTATGGTCCTTACACAATTCTCAAGCGTATGGGATAGGTGGCCTATTAGTTAGCTTTGCCCAATCATTCTAAGCTCCATCATGTTTTTCATGTTTCATGCTTAAAGAAGGTGATTGGAACTAAGTGTCAAACTCAAACTGACCTTCCAGAGTTGGATGAAGAAGGATCCATTTGGCTACATCCACAAGCAGTTTTGGACCAGCAGGAGCATCGTCTACATTAGCAAACCATCAAGGAAGTGTTAGTCCAATGGAAAGATACAACTCCAATAGATGCCAATTGGGAACCAACTACTATTCTACAACAATTTCCTCATCTCAAGACTTGAGGACAAGGTTTTTTTTAAGGGGGAGGACATGTTAGGGATCGAACCCCTCATGTAGGTAGAATAATATATTTCTATGTAATAAAGTTCAATATTAATAAGGCTTAGAAATAAGTCCAATGTAAGAATACCAAATATAATCTTTCACTTCTAGAAGGATCTTCCTCAACATTGTTCTTTTGATAGACATATTTACTATAAATAGGAGTCGAGGGTATGATAAGTTTTGTCTTGGATATTATTCTAATAGATCTCTGCTCTGTTGGAGGTTTCCCCCTCGAAGAGGCAAGTGAACATTTCTCTCGATAATCAAAGTGTTATTTCTGATGTTATTTTGCTATCATTCTAGTATTATCGTGGTGTTGTTCTGGTTATATTGTTGTTCATATGCCATTTCTAGATATTTATTTATGTTTTGCATACTTTTTACATCTGGAATATTACAGAAGAATACGAAAGAGGAATTCAAATATGAGGTAGTTGGTGGAGCAAAGACCTCCCTCTGTGAGGAAGGATTGTTAGAACCTCAGGTTGACCTTTTGGAGGAGAATGCATCTATCCATGAGGGGAATGTATGCATAGAGGTGTTATAGCCCTAAAATTCCATACCTATACATACATGGCATTGGCATGTCTACTTGCACAATTTTCCAAACTACTGTTGAGGATCTCTCTTTAAAAAACCATTTTTTGGAGCATGTATGTGCCCTGGTGCACTACTTCTCGTGTACATATTCTTGCAGCATGCTATAAAACCCATATACATACGCTAGTTGCATACTAAAAAACCCGTGTTTACCTCCAAAAGTTGCAAAAAAAAGAAATTGCAAGGAATTTGATGAAGTTTACGGGCTATTGAGGGTTTCCCAATCGATTCACCCACTATATCATGTCCCCAAACCGAATAACCATCCTTTTGTCATATAAAAGGAGGTCTTGGGGTCCCATTACAACATCAAGAATTAGAACATTGAAACTCTTCCCAAATCCATTTTCCCTCCTTGCCCAAGTATTTGCAACCCCTTATGAGTTTTTTCCTCATTATTTCCTCTCTAGCCTTTTCTCCTATATAATCCCTTCCCTTCCCCTAAAGTGATCAGTCGATTATGAGAGAAAGCATCGAGATAGTGCACTTGGATCAAAATTAAGAGGATCTCGGACTAGGCTCAAGCTCCTCTTAATGCTTCTCCAAGTTCACTATCCTAATGATTTCTCTCATAATCAGCTGATCACTTCAGGGGAAGGGAAGGGATTGTATAGGAGAAAAGGCTAGAGAGGGAATACTAAGGAAAAAAATCAGAAGGGGTTGCAAATACTTGGGCAAGGAGGAAAAAGGGATTTGGGAAGAGTTTCATTGTTCTAATGTTTGATGTTGGAATGGGACCCCAATACCTCCTTTTATGTGACAAAAGGATAGTTATTTGGTTTGGGGATAGGCTACAATGGGTGTATTTGGGAAACCCTCAATAGCCCGTAAATTCTGTTGAATTCCTTGCAACTTTTTATTTTTTGCAACTTTTGGAGGTAAACAAGGGTTGTTTAGTATGCAACTAGCATATGTACGGGGGGCTATCTATCATGCAACAAGCATATGTATGCTAGCAGTAGTGCAGTAGGGTGGGTACATACTCCAAAAAATGGTCTTTTAAAGAGAGATCCTCAGCAATAGTTTGGAAAATTGTGCAAGTAGAAAGGCCAATACCATGTATTCATAGGTAGGGAATTTTAGGGATATAACACCTTTTCATGCCATGAATTTCCTTTCCTTTCCTTGCCATACCATGCCTTTCCTTTCCATGCCTTTCCTTGCCTTGCCATGCATTGCATTTCCTTGCCTTTCCTTGCCATACCTAGACCTATACCTATACCTTTCCTTCCCATGCATTTCCATGCCTTGCCTTGCCTTTCCAGGTCTAGCATTCCCTTGCCTTTCATTTCCATGCCTTTCCTTGCCATGCCATAGCATGCCTTGTGTTACCATGCCATGCCTTTCCTTGCCATCCCATTCCATTCCATGCCTTGCATTTCGTTGCATTGCATTTCCTTGGTTTGCATTACTTTTCCTTGCCTTTCCATGTCATGTCATGCCATGCCTTTCCTTTCCATGCCATGTAATGCCTTTCCTTTCCTTCCCATGCCATTCCTTTCCTTGCCTTGCCTTGACTTTCCATGCCCTGCCATTGCATGCCTTACATTTTCTTTCCTTTCATTGTCATGACATGCCATTCCTTTCCTTTCCATGCCATGCCCTACCTTTCCTTGCCATTCCATGCCATGCCATGCCTTGCATTTCCTTTCCTTGTCTTTCCTTGCCTTGCCTTTCCATGTCATGTCATGCCTTGCCTTTCCACGCCATGCCATTCCATGCCTTTCCTTTCTATGCCATGCCTTTCTTTGAATTGATTTTCCATTCCATGCCTTTCCTTTTCATGCCTTTCCTCGCCTTTCCATGCCTTGCATTTCCTTTCCTTTCCTTTCCTTTCCTTGCAATACCTAGACCTAGACCTATACCTAGATATTGCCTTGATATGCCTTGCCTTTCCTTGCAATGTCTAGCCTTGCATTTCCCTGGCTTTCCTTCACTTTCCATGCCATGCCTTCCTTGCCATGCCATGCCTTTCCTTTCCTTGAATTTCCGTGCCATGCTTTTCCTTGTCATGCCTTTCCTTTCCTTTCCATGCCTTGCATTTCCTTTCCTTGCCTTGCCATACTAAGATCTAGGCCTATACCTAGACCTTGCTTTGTTATGACTTGCCATGATTTACCTTGCATTGCCATGTCTAGACTTGCCTTGCCTTGCATTGCCCCGCCTTTCCTTGAATTTCCATGCCATGCCTTGCCTTTCCATGTCATTCCTTTCCTTTCCATGTCTTTCCTTTCCATGCCTTGCATTTCCTTGTGTTGTATTACCTTGCCTTGCCTTTTCTTTCCATGCTATGACATGCCATGCCTTTCCTTTCCATGTCATGCCATGCCTTGCCTTTCCATGCCATGTCTTTCCTTGACTTGAATTTCCATGCTTTTAGCACTAGAAGTCACCTCCAGATTGCATTAGAGGTAAGCCCAATACCCATCAATTTTTTATGTCACAATGAATAAATTTAAAGGGGGTCAAATGGGCATAGACTCAAGAAAATATCGTTCTAACTCATAAATATGGACTGGTATGCGCAAGAAGTTGAGGTCTTAAATCAACTTCAATCAGTAAGTTGTAGTAAGGGTGAATAGAGGGAAGACTTTGGTGAGGAGGGTGTAGAGGTTTTTCGTGGTCATATGGTCATCCAACAACCTAAGGAGGAAAAACTTAAACACAAGATCCTCTTTAATTCAAATCTCAAAGAAACTGAAAGAAATTATAACAACACTATAATCAAACATTCATCATAATATAGTCACAACAATCCATGTGAATCAGTCAATCATGAACTCTCTCAATATCAGAGGCAAATAAGATGGAGTAAGAAAGATGACTTGGATTAATCAAGAAGTCTCAAAAACAAATACATAACCAGAGAACCAGAGCTTCATCAAAACTTTAAAATACGAGAGCCTATCTCAACCACCGACCATAACAAAATACTAAAACTGCTTATATATACTTAGAAATGTTGCAACCAGCATGATCGGACCACTACATTTAAAGTTTTCAGTTGGTTCATGCTCTTTCAAATTGTGCAGGTCTTCGTCCTCAACCTGCTTTACATTGATGGAGTGAGTTGAAGTTTCAACCACCACTCCCATTTCCATTATCTTCCTTCATCGGGATCGTGACGAGGCCTGACACCCATGAATGTTCTAGGCGATTCCCATGACTTCTTCGATTTAACCTCGACGTCTCGAGGCCATGCAGATATTCTTCTGTGACCAATACAAACACTTTTGACCTTTGGCACAGCTCCTCTCCATCGCTCCATCTTCAATGTGACCTAGGGCCATGACCCTATGCAATTGTGCGAATGTGGGTGCTACTAAGGGTGGTCTGAAAGCAAACCGCTTTTTTCCTCGCAATTCACCCTGAACAACCACTCACCCCTTTTTTAAAAACCACGGTTATGATTGCGGCCCGCCCTTGAGATTTTAAAACATGCGCACCTTCCAACCCTGAAATTTGGCATGATCATTTATCTTGTGATCTAAGATTAGGCCCTCTGATCAACAACTCAGCTCTGGCACTTTTTAGATTGACGGATCGGATCTTTCCCTTCAAAACAATGACCGAGATTTGCTTCGTGGATCGAACTTCAAGAATTTCAATTCTCAAAATCCATTTCCCTCCAAGTAAAACCTTCAGAGCTGAGAATCTGACAACACATGGCCCACTTGAATCAAATGACTAAGAATTGCTTCAGCCCTTCAGGACTTCAGGACTTCGGCACTTCGAGACTCTTTTCTCTAGTGCTATACTTCATGCAACTCTACAGTTCCAAATATCCAGGAGCTGCAAATCTGAACTTCATAGGGGATTTCTGTCGTTGAAAACTGGGCCTGCCTATTTGTTTTTAAGCCTGAAATGAGTTGCTCTGCATGTTGTGCTTGGACGCTTCTTATGAAGACCGTGAACTTGGACAACCTACTGCCCTTGAAAACTATATGTGATAACATTTGGCTCCACATGGGATGGCATGCTTCTTGTGAGCTACCAAGAATGAGTAGTTCCAATCGCCTTCTGCATTGGGCTATGGAGTCATGCTCAAAAGCATCCTGCTAAGGATCACATGTACACTATTCTACTTAGGAAAGGAAAACAAACACACATGCTTCAAAAGGATCTTATTTATGTACAAAACCTAATCTAACTGACTTTTACAATGGGCTAAGTGAAGGAAAACTTCCACCGGAGCCATTCAAACTGTTTGATAATTGAATCCTTCACTTCATTGCAAGTGATACATAAAAAAAAGGAGAGTGTGGAAGTTGACTAATTTCATTCTTATGATCGCCCATATTACTTTCAAATGCTGCTAAAAATATCAAGCCTGCATGCTCCAAAAAATTTGAGAAGTATAACTCTATGTACTCATCGATAAGGTCATGAAATTGAAGGCAACACATGATTAAATTGTGGAAGGTTACCTTCATTGTGTCATAGCCACTGACAGTTTGTTTGATGTCTTCTACAGGCACACCTGATTGAATGACATACACATGCATCTATGGGTCAAAAATATTCTTCATAACTTCATAACCACATGTGGGCTGATTGTTGACCATCTCTACACATACCATGGGGATAGTTTGCTTCTCATCATCACTATAATATTCATCAAAAATGGGTTTCCCTTCATATCTATGACAAATATCTAAAACAATAATTTCATCAAGAATATAACTGTGAAAAATATCCACTTCAGGAACAATAGTAACTGCTACTTCTAGTTGTTCATACACATGATTTTCATCAACATAGGGTTGTTCATTTGTGGTTGATGGATGATAGATCAAATGCATATGAAAATCCATTTCAACACCTCCATAGAATTTACAAGGATCAAAATCATCATCATAAACCAGAATTGTGCCAAAAGGGTCCAAACAAAACATAGAAAAATTTTGTTCATCAACATCACTGGTATGTTCATAAAAAACCTTTGACTCTTGACATTCAAAACATCTTATTTCAAGGTGTTGTCTACCAGCAAAGAATTCATCACCAAAGTCTTTCTCAACAACAAACAACTCTTGGTCAATGTTTGAGGCAGTGACTTCCTCAGAAACAAGGTTGTCCAAGATACCTGATTCGAGGACAAAATCATCCATGGTCTTTCCTTCATAGGGAAAGCAAGTAAAACCTGCCTCATGTTCAAAGTTTACATGATACTGACTTTGAATCCTGCCACAAGCTTGACGGTTCTCCTCCACTTTCTTATTATCCATGAATAACTGTGATAGAGATGTAGATTTTATTTCCCTAAGATACAAAACAAGGTCAGAGTGTTGAGACACTATGTAATACACCATGCCAATGGTCTCAGAAGGTTTAATTTCTAGGGGCAGGCTGCAATACAAGTTGTGAAACCTTCAATTAAAAGAATACATAACTTCCTTTTTTCCCCTTCTCAAAGTAGTGAACTCATGTAGGTATTGATCAAATGACTTGTTCTCACCCCAACCCTTTAAAAATGTATTGCATAATTCAATCCAAGAACCAATGGAGTCAGCTCCCAAACCCTTAAACCATACAACAACATCTCCTAACAAGGATTTGGAGAACAAAGTCATTGTAACATCCTCATGAACTATCTCAAACTGATCAATAATGTTCTTGAAATCCTCCATATGCCTCTTAGATGTAACATGATCCTTTCCAGAAAATTGAGGAAAGTACTCAAAGAAATCAAGAGGATAAGGATGACGATGATATGGAAGATTTAAAGGTTTAAACATATTGTCTTTGATCCTAGTTTGAAAAATAATGGGCTGAATATGAGTTTTAACACACTGATGGCAAGGTTCAACAGTAACAGCAGGATGTGATGATATTTGAGAAGGTTTTGGTTTTGGATCAGTTTCGACCTCCTCAAGGCTTCAAGGGTGATTGAATTTAGGGGGGGTTTCAATATGAAGTTCATCCTTATGAATAGGTTGCATTGAAGACACAATATCAACATCTACAACACAAGAAGAAGGGGTGTCTTCTTCTTCGAAGGATGGATTAATAAAGGAAGGCTTATAATATTCTGAATAGACAAAGCAGAGGATAATCCTCTTTATATGTAAAGGGGAAGATAGGAATGAGCTGATAAGGAAAAACAAGATTTCATGAAGTAAGATCATAAACTGATACTTGGTAATCCCTTTATGCATGATCATATTTCTTTTATAAGGATCCTCCCCAATGGAGTCTTTGATTGTGGATTTGTGAGGTGCAAACTACAATCTTAAATGGTTCTAATATCTTATGCACCTTCAAAATCAGAAGCTCTTTGTCATTCTATCCTAGGGAAAGGTCTTCAATTCATTCCTCGGCAATGACACCATAAATGTTAGCACTAGAAGTCACCTCTAGATTGCATTGGAGGTAAGCCCAATACTCATTAGTTTTTTATATCACAATGAATAAATTTAAAGGGGGTCGAATGGCCGCAGACTCAAGAAAATATCGTTCTAACTCAGAAATCTAGACTGGTATGTGCAAGCAGTTGAGGTATTGAATCAACTTCAGTCAGTAAGTTATAGTAAGGGTGAATAGAGGGAATACTTTTGTGAGGAGGGTGTAGAGGTCTATCATGGACATCTGGTCTTCCAACAACCTAAGTAGGAAAAACTTAAACACAAGATCCTCTTTAATTCAAATCTCAAAGAAACTGAAGAAATTATAACATCGCTATAATCAAACATTCATCATAATACAGTCACAACAATCCATTTGAATCAGTCAATCATGAACTCTCTCAGTATCAGAGGAAAATAATATGGAGTAATAAAGATGACTTATATTAATCAAGAAGTCTCAAAAATAAATACATAACCAGAGAACCAAAGCTTCATCAAAACTTTACAATACGGGAGCCTAGCTCAACCATCGACCATAAAAAAAATACTAAAACTACTTATATATACTCAGAAATGTTGCAACCACCAGGAGCATGATTGGACCACTGCATTTAAATTTTTCAGTTGATGCTTGCTCTGTCAGACTGTGCAGGCATTCTCAGGTCAAACACGAGCTCGCCTTAGTTATGTGTTTTGCAGGAAAATTCATCCAAAAGGAGACTTCAGATTACCAATCTACACTCGTGACTGTCCTCAACCTGCTTTCCATTTATGGAGTGAGTTGAAGTTTCAACCACCACTCCCATTTCCATTAACTGGCTTTATCGAGATCATGACGAGGACTGACACCCATGAATTTTCCAGGCGGTTCCCCTAACTTCTTCAAGTCAATCTCGGCGTCTCGAGGCCATGCAGATCTTCTTTTGTGACAAATACAAATGCCTTCGGCCTTTGACGCAGCTCCTCTCCATCACTCCATATTCAATGTGACCTAGGGCCATGACCCTATGAAATTGCGCGATTACGGGCATTACCAAGAGTGGTCTGAAAGAAAACCATTTTTGTCCCCACAATTCACCATGAACTGCCATGCATCCCTTTTTTAAAAACCACAGTTTCGATTGCGGCCTGGCCCTAAGATTTTAAAACATGCACACCTTCTGACCCCACAATTTGTCATGACCATTGATCTTGTGATCTAATATTAGGCCCTCTGATCAAAGGCTCAAGTCTGGTGCTTTTTAGATTGACAGATCAGATTATCCCCTTCAGAACAACGACCAAGATTTGCTTCGCGGATCAGCCTTCAAGAATTTCAATTCTCAAACTCCATTTCCCTCCAAGTAAAACCTCCGGAGCTGAGAATATGACGACATGTGGCCCACTTGAATCGGATAGTTGAGAATTACTTCAGCCCTTCGGGACTTCAGGCCTTCGACACTTCGGGACTCTTTTCTCCAGCACTATACTTCGTGCAACTCTATAGTTTGAGATACTCGGGAGCCACTAATTTAAAATTCATAGGGGATTTCTACCATTGAAAACTGGGCCCACCTGTTTGTATTTTAAGCCCGAAATGAGCTTCTCTACATGCTGCGCTCAGACGCTTCCTATGCAAACCATGAACTTGGACAATATGCTTCCCTTGACAACTATATGTCATAACACATGCCATGCCTTTCCTTGTCATTCCTTTCCTTACCTTACCATTCCTTGCATTTTCTTTCCTTTCCTCGCCACATCTAGACCTATACCTATACCTAGACACAACTACATTTGTACCCAAAATCCGATGGCTAATTTGTCTGAAATTTGATAGTTATGCATCTAAAATTCGACGGAAATATTTTTCTTTGAGCATTAGTGGGACGTGGTCAGTTATTTGACACATAATAGAAGCAGTCGATTATCTGACTTCCACAACCGTTGGATCAAATGTTGGGTCGTCGATCATTTTTCCCCTATAGCTGTCAGATATCCGACTTTCGAAGCCGTTAGATCAATGGTTGGGCCGTCGATTATCCTACCCCATAGGGTTCGGATATCTGACTCCATAAGGGTGTCAGACCTATGGCATGGTCGTCGGACACAAAATTCATGGAGTCGAACCATCTTGTTCCTTGGGTCGTCAGATATCTGACTCCACTATATTGTTTAAAAAAATAAAAATCAATAAAAATTGTACTCCCCATAGATTTTTATCAAGTCTCCTATCATCATTTGCACCATTCACTGTGTAATTACCCCAGTATGTAACTACATGAGTAATAATTGGACGATGTTAAGATGAGGACAAGATATGAAAATGAAGGACATGTAAATGATAAAAAAAGATGGAAGGAAAATAGTTCCTATCAATCATGAGCTAATGGAGTCATAAGGCATTGGATAAATGAGAGAGTGTGTCACAAACAACTACTTTGAAGCAAGCCATATGATAGAAGAGGATTTTTTACCATCTTCTACAAATTAGTAAATAAAGTAACTATTTGATACATTCATATTTAACCTATGCACTTAAGGTAGAAAGGTCATAATTTGATACATTTGAACCTTAAGTATTTGCTGGAAATATGTTGTAGAAAACTAGTCTTAGGGGCTAAGATTTCCACTCATAAATAAAATTATAAAGGTGTTGTTTTATGGTTGTAATGTGCTTCCAAATATGCAACTTAGTTGATAATAAAAATGAGGACATAGGCATAAATAAATAAAACAAATATAGCAAAAGGGAGAGCCTCCTTAAATTACTTTACTCCTAGATGAATAAATTCATTACTAAGCTTTTATAAAAGAATGACAACAACAAAAATCTACAACAACATGAAAAACAAATTGAAAGGCATAAATAAACCATACATCAAAGTGGATCAATACCTCAATCTTCCATTAATATTCAAGAATGGTTTTTCAAAGGAGTTCCATCAAGCTTCAATTCCTAATATTGATACTTCGTCACTTCTCTAACTCCTAAATATCCAAGTGCCAAATCCCTCATGAAAAGGAGAGAAGATCCTCTTTATATAGAGGGAAATTCATCTTTGTTACAATAAAATACAATATTTTCTAACTAACTCCATGACAATTCAAATAATAATAAAATAATGTAGTAGTTAAGCAACATCCTCTAAAAATAGCACTTGAAGGTGATGTGCCTCCTATAAATGAGTGGTTGACCATGTCAAGTGCTCCATCAAATAGTAAAATAATGCCTCAATAGTGCGCCCCCGAAGATGCTTGCATACAAATACAATAAAATATTCTTAACATGGAGAGTGCTCCATATCCCAAAATAGCAAGTGGTCCACAAGATGCATGATCAATTGTGCAAGAAACCGACCAGATGAATGCTCTAGAAGAAAGGCCTGGTCAAGTCTCCAACAAGGAGAAGTGAGACTCCCCCAACCAAAGACCTACATAAAATGATATGCTTCCATGAAGATAAAGGGGTCCATAAAGGTGAATCCCCCCAAGTCGATTCAATAGCTCCAAGGAGCCAACATCAAATTTCCATGAATGTGATGAAGATAAGAAAGTGGAACCTTTTACAATATGAGGTGTAACATATTATGACATTGTCAATTTTTAAATTTACAAATTTTGAACATGTAAGAAAAAATTGAAAAGCAAGTCAGAAGCTACGAATATCTTGAAGCCTTTGGAATGCCACATTCTATATATAAACTCCCCCGTTGATTTGAATTTATGCACACTCAAAATTATCTACAACATTTACAACAAAATCGACAATAAAGTTCCCATGACACAAACTATTCATCACCATGCACCTGAGAGATTCTATCTTCTAGGACAATTGAAACTTTCTACCATCATATCTATGTGGTCAAACAATGCTCATGTGTACCCATTTTGTGAGATCGCTTTGGTAAAATTATTGAACCCTAGTCCCATCATACTAAATTTAGGATTGAGGAGGCATTATAATAGGTGGATGAGGACCACTATAGTCATATAAAGGTAAAATGGCATGAGTAATGCAATACAGAGGAAATATTGAATATAAGTACCATGCAGGTGAGCAAGATTAGATTGATGGAATATGAAATACATGTACTATGCATGTCATTAC
>JZKD02S1648672.1:111780-122533 GCA_000966675.3 Picea glauca | reverse complement strand
GACAATACATATTATATTACATCAATCATCAATCAATCAATCCTTTGACATCAATCAATCACTTGACATCAATCAATCAAACCATTGGCATCAATGACAACATGATCCAACAGATCATTGATTGAAGAGGGTACATGTCGATAAGTGAGGAGATCAAGAGAAAGGTGGAGGTTGAAGTGTTGAAGCATATGAAGCCTGAATACCAAAATATATATGAGCCTTTGATCTATGAGGAGACACTTGGAAACAAATCTCAAGCTCTATGAAAAAGTTGAAGTGAGTTTTCAGTTTGAGAACTGAAATCGTTGGATTGTGAAGACCCGAAGATAGATCTGGATCATGAGATCTAAGGGAGACATGGCGCAAATCTATGAAATATGGGTAAGGTCCTGAAGTGGTTCATAGCTGTTTCATTCAAAGGAGACGTGGAACACATCTGTGAGATATGGGTAATTCGATCGTTAGATCAGGAGGACACGTGTCTATAGATTACAGACCCCGGGTAAAATCTATTAGGAAAAAGGAAGTTCGAGATTTGAGATCTCAGAAGTCTGGAGACCTGGAAGAGATATCGACCATCGATCGAGAAGAGGGTCACCGGATCGTTGATCGGAGTAGAAAGGTAAAACACTTGAAGTGAAGGCAGGGTCATTGATTGGGAGGACAGGTGTTAACAGATCGTGCATTCCAGAATATCTGAGTACAGAAGAAAGTTGGGTTTGAAATTTCAAAACCTCAAAGTCTGAAGTTGCGAAGGAGATCACATTCGTTGATTAGAGAAGGGACAAATCTAGTCCATCGATTTGAAGGGAACATATCTAAACCGTCAATTCAAACATTATTGTCAATATTGTGAGATCGACGATCCTGTGGAATTTCAGGGACAGGAGTAGCGCGAAGCTTAAAATATAGAGGGTGAGCCTTAATCTAAATCGTGGTTTCATCAAGAGCACACGCGGAGGATTGAAGAGCATTGCGAGCCCAAAAGTAGTTTGATTCCAAAATTATTTTGGCTACGCCCACAATCGTGTGGTCATCACCGAAGGTCACATTCGAGAGGGGGCTTATCTAAAAAGGAGATATTTCTCAACACTCTGAGATTTCACATCAGGGAGAAAGGGAAGGTCGCGGTTTCTATTGGACCTGCACCAAGATGTTGAAAGGGCTTGTTTCTCGACACATAAGGAAACCATTAAGGTTTCAGAGAGTCATTAGACTCAAGAATCAGAGATCCTTTGACCGAGAGTTCGCGTGGCCCTACGAGGGAGTAGGGGGTCTGCATTAGGCAGACAAGAGACAAAGGAGAAAGGGGTAAGTTGATATGATTTGTGGTATCACGAATTTAATTTCTGTTTGTAGGTGATGCAGTGAAATCATGTCACCTAGAAGGAATAGAGTGAATGCATAAATGGAAGAAGAAATGAGGCGACTCTGAATGAGACTAGACTCCATGGAAACAACGCAGAGAAGAGCACTAGACGCCATGGAAACAACGTAGAGAAGAGCACCAGATGCTGGAG
This sequence comes from Picea glauca, assembly GCA_000966675.3. Classification (NCBI taxonomy): domain Eukaryota; kingdom Viridiplantae; phylum Streptophyta; class Pinopsida; order Pinales; family Pinaceae; genus Picea; species Picea glauca. The sequence goes on along the minus strand of JZKD02S1648672.1, from coordinate 121,013 downwards.
ATTTTAGTGAAGATGAGAGTGAAGAATAAGAGGTCAAAGAAAATGTAGTAGAGGATGCTGCACAGGATCGCTTGATAAAAGTTGTTTCAAAAATAGGAGCCAGAGAAAGAATAGAGGTACCAATGTATGAAGGAAATTTGGAAGACAAAGAATTGTTGGAATGGGTACGTGCTATGGAAAAATACTTTGATTACGAAGATATCAAAGAATACAAGATGGTGAATCATGAAATGACAATATTGAAAGGTTATGCAATGCTATGGTGGGATGAACTGCAAGGCGAACGCAAGAAAAATGGTAAGAAAAAAATTAAAACTGGGATAGGATGGTTTCCAAGCTTAAGGCCAAATTTATCCTGAAGGATTACCAAATCAATATGTTCAAAATATTGCAAAACCTAAAAAAAATAATCTTATCAGTGAAGGAGTACACTGAGGAATTTTACAGACTGAACATCAGGGCTGGACAAAAAGAGAATGAAGATGAAAATATAGACAAGTATATCAATGGGCTGAGATATGAAATCCAAGAGGATATCAGCATGATGTAGGTTAGTACAATCGAGGATTCTTATCAAGAAACCTTGAAAGATGAAGAAAAATTGGCCAGGAAGAAAATCCAACGAAGTAGAGGAGGAAACTCAACCAAAGGTAAGGGAAACACTAGAGAGAAGTTCTGGAAGTTGAAGCATGAAGCTAACAAACAACATAGTCACAATGAGAAAGGTGGAAGTTCTAAAGAAGGATGATATGGAGGAAGAAGTTATTTTTCCAGAGGAAGAGCCAGAGGAGGCGTGGTTAAATGTTATACCTGTGCAAAAGAAGGACACAAATCTTGGGAATGTACTGACAGAGAAAGAGAAGGAGGCAGAAAATCACACATTGTTGAATCACATAAGCATGTGGAAGAAGAAGAAATAGAAGGAGAAGGAACCTCATGATGAGGAAAATTCTTCTTGAACCAGAAAAGGAACCAGTTCAATGAACAAATATGTTCAGAACTGCTTGCAAAGAGAAAGACATAGTTTGCAAGGTGATCATAGACAGTGGGAGTACTGACAACCTAGTATCCATGGAGATGGTGGAAAATATGGAGCTGAAGACAACTGCACATCCAAACCCATACCAGGTATCGTGGTTGCATAAAGGACATCAAATAATGGTAATTCAACAATGCCAAGTTGAATTTAAAATAAGAGGTTATAAGGATGAAATATTATGTGATGTAATTCCTATGGATGTATGTCATATTTTATTGGGGAGGTTGTGGCAGTATGATCGGAAATCTATTCATGATGGAAGAAAGAATACTTATACCCTAGAAAAAAATGGTAGGACACATATGTTGTTACCCATAGAAGAAAAAGAGAAAAAGAGAGAAGCTATTTCAAGTATACTTCTCATGAGTGAGAAGGAACTCTTGAATGAAGTCAAGAAAGAGAATGAAATGAAGTTTGTTGTAGTGAGGAAGACTAGAGTTATCCTTACAAATACTTATGTGGAAGATTTTCCTGTAGAAATTCAGGAACTGTTAGAAAACGTTGTTGATATAGTAGTGGATGAGTTACCACAGTCATTACCACCTATTAGGAGTATAAACCATCATATTGACCTTATTATAGGAGCTAGTTTACAAAAAAAGAAGATTATAGGTTAACACCTAGAGAGAATGAGGAAGTCAAAAATGAAGTCCAGGATTTGTTGGATAAAGGGTTAGTTAGGGAAAGCCTAAGCCCATGCGCATTAACAACTTTGTTAAGTCCAAAGAAAGATAGAGGATGGAGAATGTGTACATATTCCAGAGCCATCAACTATATAACCATTAGATACAAATTCCCTTTATCGAGGATGGATGATTTGATGGTCTATTTGAGTGGAGCAAGCTATTTTTCCAAGATAAACTTGAAGATTGGATATCATCAAATAAGGATGAGAGATGGAGATGAATGGAAAACAACATTCAATACAAATTAAGTATTGTTTGAATGGAGGGCCATTCTGTTTGGGTTGACAAATGCACCAAACACATTTATGATTTTAATGAATGAAGTGTTGAAATACTTCATAGGAAAATTTTTCATGGTATATCTGGATGACATACTAATCTTTAGTAAGACGAAGGGGGGACACTTAAGACATTTGACATCAGTGATGGAAAAGTTGCAGCAGGAGAAGTTGTTGATAAATCTAAAGAAAAGTTATTTTATGAAGAAGGAACTCATATATTTGGGTTTCATGATCTCTTAAAATGAATTGAAGATGGGTCTGGAAAAGGTAAGAGAAATGAAAGAATGGCCATCGCCGAGCAACATATTTGAGGTAAGAAGTTTTCATGGGTTAGCAACCTTTTATAGAAATTTTATTAGAAATTTCAGTGGTATATGTGCACCCATGATAGACACTATGAAGAAGAAACACAAGTCCTTTAATTAGGCAGAGAAAGATGAAAAAGTTTCAAAGAGTTGAAGGAGAATCAGAGAGCAACCAATTCTGGTCTTACCAGATTTTGGAAAAAACATTTCAGGTGAGATGCGATGCAAGTGGATTAACTATTGGAGCAGTCTTGAGTCAGGACAATAAGCCAATTGCTTATATCAAAGAGAAATTGAATGATGCCAAGGAGAATTATTACACGTATGACAAGGAATTTTATGTAGTGATTCAAGCTTTGAAAAAATGGAGGCACTATCTAACTCCTAAAGAATTTTTCTTGTACAGTGATAATCAAGCTTTGCAATTTATTACTAGGCAAGAGAAGTTGAACTAGAAACATGCAAAATGGGTAGAATTTATGCAGAGTTTTACTTTTGTTATTAAACACATTGATGGAACTACTAACAAAGTTGCAGATTCTTTGAGCATGAGGAGTTTGATTGTACATGAATTCCAAGTGGAGACCTTAGGGTTCAAACACTTTAAGGAGATGTATAGAGAAGATGCATATTTTAAAGAGGCTTATGATGAATGCAAGAATCCTTTATTGGAAGACAAAATCCCATGGACTGAATATTTCATCCAGGATGGATTATTGTTCAAGGGAAGCCAATTGTGCATACCTAAGTGCTCAATGGGAGACAACTTGTTGAAAGAGAAACACAATGGAGGTTTAGATAGACATTTTGGTCATGATAAGACATTTGCACAACTGATTAATTCATATTATTGTCCGAGCATGAGAGCAAGAGTGAAAATTTTTGTGAACAAATGCAAAATTTGTCAGTATGAAAAGGAAGAAAACAGAACACTAGTTTGTATCAGCCATTACCAATTCCAGAGAGGTCGTGGGATGAAATCAGTATGGATTTTGTTTTGGGATTGCCTAGAACTCAAAAAGGGAGTGATTATGTATTTGTTGTGGTGGTTAGATTTTCAAAAATGGCACATTTCATACCATGCGAAAAGACAAGAGATGCTACACACATCGCCAATTTGTTTTTCAGAGAAGTAGTAAGACCACATGGATTGTCTAGGAGCCTAGTTTCAGACAAGGTCACCAAATTTTTAGGACACTTTTGGAGGACTCAGTAGAAGAGGATGGGGATGAAATTGTCCTTTAGTTTAGCGTATCACCCTTAGATAGATGGACAGACTTATGTAGTAAACATGATTCTGAGAGACTTGTTAAGAAGTTTAGTCACTAAGCAAGGTCGTCAATGGGATCAGATTCTGGCACAAGCATAATTTGCATTCAACAATTCAGTGAATAAGAGCATGGGAAAAAGTCCATTTGGAATTGTGTATGGTATACAACCAAGAGGGATTACATAATTTAGAGATCTGAATCAAGATGAGTTCAGAAGTGATGGAGTGGAGGATTTTGCAACAGAAATGCAGAAACTCCATGACAGATTCAGAGAATAGCTACAAGACAATAGCTAGAAATATAAGAGTAGAGTTGATCAAAAGAGGAGATAAGTTAAATTCGAAGTTGGAGATGAAGTTTTATCTCATTTGAGAAAATAAAGGTTTCCAAGGGGAACATATAACAAATTTAAAATCAAGAAGATAGGACCATGCAGGATTCTCAGAATATTTGCAGCCAATGCTTATGAAATTGAGTTTCTGAACAATGTTGGGATATCAACGATATTTAATATTGTAGACCCGTATCCTTACAGGAGAGATGAAGCATGAGAATCAAATGATCAGAAAGAAGTTTAGTGGGAAGAGGAATCTCCCACAGTAGAAAAACCTCAAATGGACAAAATCATTGAACAAAGGGATGGAAAGAAAACCAGGAGGAAGAAATATCCTGAGTACTTAGTGAAGTGGAAAGATCATTCAATGAAAGATGCAAGTTGGATCAGAGAACCTGATATTTTGAAGCATGGAAAGACAATGCAGGAGCTCATGGACATTAGTTCATGAATTTTTTTAAACAGAGGAGTATGATGCAGGAGCATCGTCGTCAAGTTAACAACGCACACGTGGAGGCAAATGGATGACATCTCAGTAGGACCGAGTTTCAAATCAACATTTATTTAAGAGATAAATCGATTGTTGAGATATTTTTGTAATCAACATTTTAAAAATGTAACTTGTTTGTAAAGTCATGAAGGACTATAAGGGATTGTAGATATGGAGTGTTGACTCTATCTGGAAATAACTGGTAGTTATTGTAATAGGACAGAGTAGGTAACAACTTTAAATTTGATAGGATAGATTTCAGACTGGACGAGAGAGCTCGTGGAGCTAGTCCTTAGATAGATAGATTATTGTGGCATTGAAAAAGAGGAGAGTATGAGAATGTATGAGTATTGTAGGAGATAGAGATCATAGATATCATAGAATAGAGTAGAGTAGAAGAAACATTGTGTAATTTATGATGTCATGAATGAAAAGAACAAACAGAATTGTCCGAAATCCTTGGACAATATTGGTTTGATGTATGAATGGATGAATGTTGTATTTTGTGTGTGGTTATTTTCATTTTTGTTCATGTATGAGTGTTCAAGAGATTGACTGTATGAGTTCGTGATGAAATTGGATGAGTTTCAATTGTTTCTCTTCTGATACTTGTATGCAAGGTGTGGATCTCGAACACGAGGAGTGCGTTGACTGAGTCTCAGATTGACTCAGATAATTTCAGAGAGAACCAGGGAAACTCAGACCAGGTCCAAGGTGTGCACAACGTCAAGAAGCCAACAAGCTTCAAAGAACTAGTGCAGAGGAACACCAGGTGGGAGAGAAGAATTTTCTTTTTAAGAAAATACTTTGAACTAAGTTATTCAAAATATCGAGAATGCAAGGTGTGCATGGGAGGCCGAAGTCATTTCAAGGGTAGAAGATCATAAGAGATAACACTTTTCATGATTGTTGATGAGATCCCAGAGTCTGATTCGTAGAGAGAACAAAGGTTCAGAACCTTTGAAAGAGGATAAATATTCGAGGCAAGAAGATATCAGAAGCTCAGGAGGAAGAGCGACCATGACTGTTAGATCATAGTGAATAAGAACTATAGCCATCGGATCAAGAGGAGGGCGCAAAAGTCTTAATGCTCGCACACAGGGGACAGAGAACCTATCAAGGTTTGAGAACTTAGGTTTCTGAAGCTCGAAGAGCCAAAACCCCGAAGTAAAATCTCAGTCGTCCAATCACACGAACATATCTGAGTCATTAGATTGTTTAGAGAAAGGATCAAGCGTCGGATCACCAGAGAGGATCTGGACCGTAAGATACCGTGAATCCCAGGAGGATTCAAGTTTGAAACTTGAGATTCCCAAAGCACGGAGAGCTGAAGGGATGGAGGGAATATGAATCATTGATTTAGGAGGGTACGTGTCGATAGGTTGGGAGGTTAAGAGAAAGGTATAGGTTGAAGTGTTGAAGCACCCAAATCCCGAACACTTGAAGAATCATGAGTCATCGATTTGTGAGGAGACACTTGGCATCAGATCTCAAGCTCCGGGAAAAATCTGAAGTGAGTTTTCAGTTTGAGAACTGAAATCATTGGAGTTCGAAGACCTGAAGAGCCTAAGTGAGATATGGACCATGAGATCTAAGCGAGACATGGCGTAAATCCATGAACTTCGAGTAAGGTCTTGAAGTGATTCATAGCCATTGGATTCAGAGGGGACATGAATAAAATTTGTGAGATTTGGGTAAATACCTGAAGTAATCCTTGATCATTAGATCATGAGGACACGTGTCAGTAGATTACAGACCTCGGGTAAAATCCATTAGGAAAAATGAAGTTTGAGATTTGAGATCTCAAAAGTCTGGAGACCCGAAAGAGATCTCAACCATCGATCGAGAAGAGGGTCGCAGGACTGTGGATCAAGGTAGAAAGGTAAAACACTGGAAGTGAATGCAAGGTCGTTGATTGGGAGGATAGGTGTCAGCAGATCAGGAGTTCCAGAAGATTTGAGTATGGAAAAAAGTTGGGTTTGAGATTTCAAAACCCCGAAGTCCAGAGTTGTGAAGGAGATCGCAACCGTTGATTGGAGAAGGGACAAATCTAGTCCATATATTCAAAGGGAGCAGATCTAAACCGTCTATTTAGACATTATTGTCAATATTGTGAGATTGACGATCTCATGGGATTGCAGGGATAGAGTAGCGTGGAGTTTAAAATATAGAGGGTGGGCCTTAATCCAAACTGTAGTTTCATCAAGAGGACACGTGGAGGCTGGAGGAACATTGCGGGCCCAAAATTAATTTGATTCCAAACTGCTTGTGGCCATGCCCGTAATCGTGTGGTCATCACCCAAGGTCACATTTGATAGGGGGCTTATCTCAAAAAGGAGCTATCACTCAACACTCTAATATTTTGTAGTAGGGAGAAAGGGAAGGTCGCAGGGTTTATCAGAACTGCACCAAGAAGTTGAAAGGGCCTTTGTCTCGACACAAAAAGAAACCATTAAGGTTTGCGAGAGTCATCAGACTCAAGAATCAAAGATCCTTTGACGGGGAGGTCGCGCGGCCCTATGGGGGAGTAGGGGGGCTGCAACAACTATGTAGTATGTACGTCTAGTACATCTCACCCTGCCTTCAATGGATCTCCAAGATTTCATATTTCTTGTAATTGTACTTGTGGTATGACTCACATTGCCTTCAAGGAATATTCCATATTTCATACTTCCTTTGAATTATAATAATTTGTGCTACATTAAGTTGGATGAAAACATAAACATCCAATTCGTTGAAAAAATAAACATCCCATTCCTTTTTAAGATTGTTTACAATTCATTTCAATTATGCAAACTATGAAAACTAAAACATTTCTAGAAAATCGACGAGGAAGCAATAAATGAAAACACTCTAAGGGAAAGCTATTATAATGTGAAGATTTAATATTCTATGCACCTTATGCTCATTACAGATAAGATATGTATATAGGCCTATGTATTACTTCACACTTAGTCATCATATCAATTAAATATGGATAATGTGATAGCTCGATATTAAGTAGTTACAGATCATACATACTGTGTACTTATATTGATTACAACTAGTATTATCACTTGAAACAAGCATGGTAATCAAATTAAGGAATCACTACATGTTATTGTATCCATGATGTTATAACAAACAACAAGCTGGTTATCACAACTAGTAATCAATGGAAATCATAGTAATGAATCATTCAAGTAACTACTTATACATATCCCTTATGCTACGTGTCCAATATTTACACATAAATAGTAACACATGGTATTTACACATAACTAGTAACACAGGCTATTACCTTCTTGGAAACACCTTTATGTATAACTCAACAAGCTCATTGAATTAGTTTTACTAAGCCCATTTCACTAAGCTTATGTAATCTTCATATATAACTCATATGCAAGCTCAGACATCATGAAGTTAGAAGCGTACTGGTTAGATAAGTAGTATCAAGCTAAGTAAAGAATTAAGCTTAGATAATGATAACAAGACATACTATGATTCTATGATTCCTTATCTTTGAATTAGACAATCATTCAATTACAATAACATAACACCATAGATATGATAGAAATTGATAAAATCACAATATAATATGATCTACATAACAATAACACCTATTTAAAGGAGTTTATAGCCCCATAGAAGAAACAACTTGTTGCTTATGATTGAATGTTTACAACAGTTTATTTTCAAAAATATCTCATGAATGTTGCATGCATTATTAGGACAAACAAACTTTATCTAACACAAAATAATATCGAAGATAGATTGCAGGTAAGTGTCACGACTGCACAATCTTTCATAAATTACCAAGATACTCCTCCTTGATGTTGAGAGGGTTCATAATATGATCTCGCACTGTCAAAAACTAGACTTTTGCAACTCCCTTAGTGAAAATGTCTACAATTTGTTCTTGAGTCTTTATATAACTTAGTCCTACTTCCTTATTTTGCACCAAATCTAGAATGAAATGACACTTTAAATCAAAATATTTTTTCCTACTATGATGGAATGGATTCTTGACCATTTTGATGTCACTTGTGTTATCACAAAATATGATTGTAGGATGAATTTGTTTCTCTCCAAGTTCTTCTAGAAATTTTATAACCCATAATGCTTGTGTACCTATAGAGATGAATATAACATACTCTTTTGTGCATGAAATAAAAACTATGTTTTTCTTCTTTGAGCTCCAAGTAATAAAAACTGAACCAAAATAGAAACAATTATGAGAGGTACAATTTTGGTAATCCAAACTACCTTCCCAATTAGAATCACTAAATCCAACAAGATTAAAATTCTTGGCATTGTAGTAATGAATACCAATAATTAGACTATCTCTTAGATACGTCATAATTCTCTTGGTTTCCTTCATATGTATATGAGATGGCTTCGTCATGTATCTTGAAACAAGAGAAACTAAATAAACAATATCGGGTCTTGTGTGGGATAGAAACATCAAGTTTCCAATGATATTTATGTATGCTCTCTCATCAACTATTTAAACACCATCATCTCTACACAACACAATTCCCTTAATAGTTGGAGTGGAAGATAGTTTACAATTGATGATATCAAATTTGTTTGACATATATTTTTCATATAATTTTTTTGACAAACAAAAACTTCATCCTACTTTGACAAATTTATGTTCCTAGAAAACATTGCATGAGATTCTAATATTTCATCTCAAATTCATTCATCGTAGCAATTTTGAATTCATCCTTCATCTTATAACTGCTACTCATATATAATAAATCATCAACATACAAACTTACAATAAGAATATCATTACGTTCTTGTTTGCAGTAGAGTGTAGGTTCATTCTTACTTCGTTTGAAG
>JZKD02S1648672.1:82771-102073 GCA_000966675.3 Picea glauca | reverse complement strand
AAATGGTTAAAGACGATGGGAAACCGGGCTTGAGCGTTGCTTATGTGTCTTGGAGGTCCTAACCTTGCAGGGTAGGACGGGCGGGAGGTCAGTCGTATTTATCAGTTAGGCTTACGTGTCGCTAAATGTTTGCGATGCGCAGTTATGTGTGTGGTTACTTCTTCGCGCGCACACACCGTAACACAAAAAAAATTTTGCACCTGTCACTAAAAGGTTGTCGCAAAGAGGAGGTTCGTTACACTTCCAGATCCCCATGTAGGAATGTTGTCTTCACATCCATTTGTTCCACTTCAAGATCAAAAGCAACAACAATAGATAAAATAAATCTAATAGAAGTTAACTTACCAATAGGAGAAAAAATCTCACCAAAGTCAATTCCCTCTACTTGGGAATAACCTTTTGCTACTAACTGAGCTTTGTATTTCTCCACTTTACCTTGTGCATTAAACTTCTTCTTAAAAAACCATTTTCTACCAACAGATTTTCTTTCAGCTGGCAACTAAACTATATCCCATGCCTCATTCTTATCCAAGGAATCCATTTCTTCAACCATGGCCTTCTTCCAAAGTTTACTATCCTCTGAATTCACTGCTTTCCTGACAGTTCGGGGATCATCATCAGTAATAGATAAATAAAAATTGGAACGAAAATTAGGTGGACTATACCTTTCTGGTTGCTTTCTATCTCTCATTGATCTCCTCAATATGTGGGTATGAGGTTCTTCTTCTTCTTCTTCTTCTTCTTCTTCTTCTGCTTCCTCTTCTTCAGATGATTCATATTTTGCATCATCCAACTCAAGCTCTATTTTCTCAGGTTCATCTTGTGTTGGTAGAAATTCCTATTTGGACATATCTTTTACCTCTCTAAAAACAACATCTCGAATGTAAACAATTTTCTTGGTTTCAGGGATCCAAAGCTTATAACCTTTCACACCATATTTATAACCGATAAAGATACACTTTTCAGCCTTTTTATCCAACTTACTTATATTTTCCTTTGGAACATGTACATAAGCATCAAAACCAAACACTCTAAGATGTTGAAGAGAGGTTTTCTTTCCAAACCATACCTTGTTTGGAGTTTTATCATCCAACACTAATGAAGGTGATTGATTGACCAGGTAACATGTTGTACCCACTGCCTCTACCCAGAATTCTTGTCCTAACCCAACACCACTAAGCATGCTCCTTGATTTTTCCATCAGTGTTATGTTCATCCTTTCTGCAACTCCATTCTGATGAGGAGTGTATGTAGTAGTCTTCTGCCTTGCTATACCACACTTCATACAGAATTATTCGAATTCATTTCCGCAGAATTCTCCACCATTATATGTTCTCAATACCTTTATTTTCTTCTCTGTTTGATTTTCTACCAGAGCCTTAAACTCTTTAAATTAACAAATACCTCATATTTCTTTCTAAGAAAATAAATCCATGCATTCCTTGAAAAATCATCTATGAATGAAACATAATACACATATTTACTTAGGGATGGAATAGGAACAGGTCCAAACACATCACTGTGTATAAACTCTAAGATCCCCTTTGCTCTTGTAGCACCAGATGAGAATATTACTCGATTATGTTTACCATATATGCAATGTTCACATAAATCAAAGTCCAAAGTGCAATTAGACATACCTTCAACCATGCCTTTACCGTGTAGTGTTCGAAGGCCCTTTTCTCCAATATGCCCCAGTCTTTGATGCCACAACATGGTCTTATTTTCAGGGAAGATATTGGTCTTGTCTTCTTTATTTGTTTGTTCAAGGACAACATAATTGTTGCACCCATTAGTATAAGTGCTTCCCAACAACTTGTACAGAGTTCCACATCGAACTCCCCTCATCAACACCATTGCTCTTCGTACCATCTTGCAAGTGTTCTTTCCAAATACAACATCCACTCTTGCATCATCCATCTTTCTTACAGATATTAGGCTCTTGGCTACTTTTGGAATGTGCAAAACCCTAGGAAGTGTTCTAATACTTCCATCTTTTAGCAGCAACTTAACCCTTCCACGTCCCAAGATTTTTTCTGTCGAGTCATTTCCTAGGAATACATCACCACCATCATATTTTTCATATTCAGAGAACCACTCCCTGTGAGGAGTCATATGGTATGACGCACCTGAGTCAATCAACCATACATCATGGTCTGCATGTGTACATTTAGATGCCAGGTAAACATCACCTCCTTATTCAGTGGAGGTTTATGCCTCTGTGGAAGAGGTACTATCAGATCCCTTTGGTTTTTCAACCTTATTAGACTTGCAATCTTTCTTACAATGCCTTGTTTTACCACACTTCCATCATTTCCTCAAAGATTTTCCTGGAGACTTAGATATACCTGTATATTTATATCTCCACCCTGAAGTATTACCTGGGTTCTTGTCTTGGGTACAACCTCTTATAAATAAAGCATATGTGTTATGGCTATCCATGCTTTTCCACCTCATCTCTTCAGATAACAAGGATGAAACTACATCCTCATACTTCAATGTAGATTGAGTGGTACTACCAATTGCTACAACCAGATTATCCCAAGAGTCTCGCAAAGAACATAACAAAGTAATACACTTATCTTCTTTTGCAATCGTAATATTAACAGAGACAAGTTGACTTAAGAGAATATTAAAGGAATTTAGATGTTATGTCATAGAATCTCCATATTCCATCCTAATATGATACAACTTCTTTTGAAGAAACAACTTGTTTACCAGGGAATTTGATTGATACAAATTCCCCAACTTATTCCATAGTTCCTTGGCTATAGATTCTCACAAGACATTCAACAAAACCGAATCTTCCAGGCAAAGTCGAATAGTACTTTTTTCTCCTCTATCCAACTTCTCCCAATCTTCTTTCAACATACCAATAGCTGGTGTACCAATAGCTTGTGTACTAGTAAGTTGTGTGCCAGTAGCTTGTGTGCTAGTAGACAGTGTACCAGTAGGTTGTGTACCAGGATCCACAACGATCCATTGTTCTTTGTCTACAAGAAGGTCCTCCATATTGAGCTTCCATAGCTAAAAGTTTTTACCATTGAAATTATCTATCTTGATTCTAGATGAGCTCGCCATTCCTCTTTCTATACTTGAATATCCACTGTAAAAGCTCCCACTAAAGCCAGGTTTATCACAGACCCAAGATAAACTTGATCTATCAATACCAAGCCAAACCCTCAATAACAAAATCATCCCTCTGAACCCAAAAATGAGCTTTGATACCACACGAAAATTTTAAACCTGTGAAGTAAAGCAATGCATATAGATTCTTAAGAAAAACATAATTTAATCAATGGCTCATTCACATAGTACACAGAGAATTATACCGGAAACCCTCAAATGGGAAAACCTTTCTTATATTCATTATAGCGAATTTCACCATTCACTATACAATATATACAATGTTTTTAGGTATTTTATAGACACGAAAACCCTAATCCCTAAAACTGGGATTATTTTTAGTAAACTGCTAAAAATAGCAAAAACCACCCAAAAACAAATTTCGGGACATTGCACGTAACTAGGGGGGCATACCTTCCCCCCCCCTGGGACCCCCCAAGGAAAGTGCCTAGCGCACATGGCACAAACAAGGCACTAGTATGAGGGATCGTCATATTCAATTGTCATATCAGACGTGCCCACACACACACATGCAAAGAATATAACACATACCCAAAAATAATCCATTAGAGAATGCCGTCAAATCCCAGATGCATGTTACTACAGGCAGAGGCAAAGGAAGGTCTAGTAGCAGAAGAAGAGGAAGTTAATTTCTTGGTCAAAGAGATATAAAAACTTATTCAAAATATGAGGAGAAAACTCAACATAATCCTCCTAGTTTAAGGGGGAGTTGCAACAGATAATGGAAGAAAGGAAATCAAAGGTATGATAAATCTAAGGTACAATGTTATGATTTTAAGAAATTTGGAAATTTTGCTAACAAGTGTTGGAAGAAGCAAGAAGATGTTAGAAAGCAGTTTTGTCACATAATAGAGGAGTAAGAGGATGACTAGAAAACTGTGTTTCTGACTTGTAATGTCAACCATGAAAGTTCAAATGATGTTTTGTTTTTGGAAAACGGATGTAGCAATCACATGACACGAAATAAAAATTCATTTTTCAGTTTAGATACCAATATTCAGTCTGAGGTAAAGTTGGGTAATGACAATAAGGTAAGAGTTAATGATAAAGGTGTGATTCTTGTTTATACTAAGAATGACGGAAGAAGAAAAATAGATGATGTTTATTATGTACCTGGTATGAAATGCAATTTGTTAAGTGTTGGAAAAGCGATAGAGAACAAGTACAAAGTGTTCTTTAAGAACAAGGTATGTACAATTTATGATAAGTATCCAAGTAAGCAGTTGATTGCCAGAATAGAGATGACAAAGAATATGATGTTTCCACTTGTTATGAGAAATGATCTGACTGACTCTTTGAATGCTTATAAAGATAAATCTTTGGATGATTCATGGTTATGGAATTTGATATATGACCATTTACATTTTGGAGGTCTAACTTTACTGCAGAACAAGCAAATGGTGAAGGGGTTGCACAATATTCAACAACCAACAAGCTCGTGTGAGAGTTGAATACTTGCAAAGCATCACATAGGAAAATTTATTTCTGGGGTTTCGTACAGGGGTAAATATCCTTTGGAATTTTTTCACATAGACTTATGTGGACCAATGAAAACATATCCATTGACTGGTAATGTATATTTTATGAATTTTATGGATGATTTCAGTCGAAAAAATTGGGTTTATTTGCTAAATAAAAAATATGAAGCTTTAGATATAACTAAGATGTTTAAAGTTTTGGTTGAAAAGGAGAGTGGAACATTTATTAAAGTCTTGAGATCAGACAGAGGAGGTGAGTGTATGCTAACTGATTTCATGGAGTTTTGTGTGTCTCATGGTGTAATGAACACAAAAATTTGCTATTAAAAACAAATTGAAGTGGTGGAAACTATAGTCTTATTGTCCATGAAAACATAGATCTGACCAATGTTTCAACCCTTCATTACCCGACTCATTTCTTCGATTTCAAAATAAAACTTTGTTAATCAAACTATCCATCAAGGGAATAATACTCTAACCATAATGATATCTCCACATATCATTCTTATACTATTCTTTTAGTACATAAAGGTTATTTCCATATTCATTTATTTCTAAACTAGGAGGAATAAACCCTAATCATAACGATATATTCTCATATCAAATTTTTATGCTATTCTTGTCATATATAAGGGTTCTACCCATATATATATAGACTTAATCGAAAGGAAAAACTGAAAATAATGAGCATGTAAGACTCCTTTCTCAGGGTCATGTTTATGAAGTGACACGTTGAGATGTCATATATAGTACTAGGATTATTCCATGCATATGACAATGATCCAAATTCTTTTCGGCATGATATGAGAGAAGAGATATAATAAAGAAATGCACAAAGATATCACGGATATCCAATAATATAGAAGAAATGTATCAGAGATGCAACCATAAACACAAAGATACAGTAATACACAATTTCTATTAATGAAATAAATGTACAGAGACTATAAAAATACAGAGTGAAAGACTCGCTAGAATGGTGGCATCTTATCTCTGAGAAGAGATGTGACGACTACTCGCATTCGCAAGAAGATGATTACAATGACACTCTGAAGGCATTTTTACAATAAACAGGAATGCCAAAAACCATAGACATCCAAAAACCTAACCCTAGAAGATGAAGCACCAAAAGTCATGTGGGCCCTGTTTGGGTAAGTTAGTACATCAACTTCTCGGGGTCGTACCTTTTGCATACGATCTCAGTTTCAGGTGTATGATAGCCTGTTGGAAAGGTATCATCGAGGAGACTCATTTTGGGGGCTCAATCATGCCTTCAACTATCATTAAGAACCTCTATCTCAAAAAACCTTCATTTGGCCCCTCAAAATAGCCCTGGAAGTAAAAATTGCTAAAAATAGTAAATTCCCAAAATTGCTAAAAAATTGTTTTGAGCCAGTTGGAAAAGGTGGGTGGCCACTGAAAAAAAAACCCTTCATTTGGCCCCTCAAAATAGCCCTGGAAGTAAAAATTGCTAAAAATAGTAAATTCCCAAAATTGCTAAAAAATTGTTTTGAGCCAGTTGGAAAAGGTGGGTGGCCACTGATATCCACCTGGATCAGATAATCCATTTCTTAAACAACAAAATCTATGTCACATTATCCAATGATGAAATGGTATGGTGGTTGTTAAATGCGTAGGGTGGATGACAACTAGAACCTATACTAGGAGTCATGGAAGTCAACGTCGTTTCATTAAAGATCTAGTACAGTCACACCACACACTATTTACTTACCATGTACCTACGAGTTTTGAAACTTCAGGAACCTAACCACTATTTTCTGTCTACTTCACATATTTTACATGGTAACTGGGGAAGTGTACTCTCTCATTCTCCTACTATGAGTGATGGGCTCGAGCCACCATAATCACTCATTGAATTAGTTCTCCTTACACTGGTCCACTAAGTTTTCTTCCTCAAATCTTATCCTTGTAAATAGTTTTCTTTGTACAACCACATAATGAAACATCAAGCCATGGTGTCTATACATATCGGTGTCCCTCAAATAATATAGGTAAAACTACTAAGCATTTATACCTTGTTTCCAATAAGATTCTGGTAGAGTATTTCTCTTTTCTTTGATACAATTATATAGTCTGTTATGTTTCTTTCTTATTTCTTTTAAAAGGTATGAAAACCCAAAAATAAAATTCTAGTATGTGTAGAAGTAGCCCTCGCTTGTACATAACTACACATTTTATGATTTACCGTTCCTAGCTTAAGCTTGAAAATATGCCTATTAATGACTCTATAAGCCATAGAAAATGAGGTTTTGTGTATGGAAAGGAGGTTCTGTAAGTATTAGTTTTTTTCTCTTGAATGTTTTCATAAACAGTCTCATATTAATTATGGAGAAGGCCAGTACCCAATCCTTTTGATAACGAATTTCCCAGATAGCTTGTCGAATATCGTTATCTTGGTTCTCTTATTGTTTTTTTGTAATTGACCATAACCCTCGGCGTTGTTGTATTTTCTATCAATATGCAATAATATTAAAATTTGGTGTAGTTACCCTATGGTAAGCGATTTTTTTGTTCTATGAGGAAAGTGCTAATAGACCCGACTCCTTTAAATGATATCACTATCTCTATAATTACTTTACTTGATTCTTGATTTCCATACGTTAAGGGATGTGTATGTTCCATGTGGAAAACCTTAATAGTTTTATTCTTTTAATTACTATTGTTATCTCTGTAATTACTCTTACTTGACTCTTGATTTCCCTATGTTAAGGGATGTGGTTCACTGTGTGAGGAAACAGTGATAGATTTTACTCCTTTAATTGTTAACGGTGTATCTTTAATTACTTTAATTAATTATTGATTTCCTTATGCTAAGTGATCCAATTTACTCTATTGGGAAATGTAGATAGAGGTGACTTCTTTAAATGAGACTGTTGTTTATGTGTTTAGTCTTTGTAACTAGTAAATGCAATTACCAGTTTGAAATCCCTCTTTGTAATAAGTTCATTTAATATAATGTGTTATAAATTCCTTTTGATAATGCAATGGTTAACATAGTGATAACCTATGTATTTAAATCACTCATAAAACATGTATTGGATTGATAAAAGTAAATGATCTTTGATGTTGTATCTGGTTTAAAATTCATATCCTTTTAAATCTTTTATATGGATACAAATTTTGATGATAGGTCACTTTTTAATAGCATCACTCTTTAGCCACTATCTCTCTGAAAAAAATTAGAAAATCATTTTCCTAACACTAGATGTGCTTATAACAACAAAACACTTCTTTCCCAAAATAATAAGCAACGTCCTACCTCCCACATATGTTGTATATATCTCATTTTCCATTTCCTAGGAATTTTCATTCCTTTCCCTACTTGGTAAATTTGCACCTTTATAAATCCCTTATTTTTAGGGGTTTTTAGTGACAGAAATCAACTTCTGACACCTGCAAAATCAGGTCTGATTTAACTCAAACTTATTCCCCACTCATGGAGTTATAGTTAGCTACTTTTAATCTAGTAGTTCTATCTATTCTCGAACATTAAATTTATTAAAATGTTTTTCTTATACATGTGTCCATCAAAAGAGGACAATTGGCAAGTCAAACTTTTGTCCAACAATCATAAAATAATAATTACATACTTCCATAATCTAAAATTTGAATTTCCATAAATATAAATTTATTTTTTAGAACAACAACTTTGTAATAATTTATTTTTGAATAATTCGAGGATATCACATCCTCTCCCCCTTAAGTATAACATTGTCCTAATTGTTCAAATCATCTCTTGGAACAAAATTGGATAATATTTCAACATTTCTTTTTCCAATTCCCAAGTAGACTCCTCAGGACTAAAGTGCTTCCATTTCACTT
Organism: Picea glauca; assembly: GCA_000966675.3. Classification (NCBI taxonomy): domain Eukaryota; kingdom Viridiplantae; phylum Streptophyta; class Pinopsida; order Pinales; family Pinaceae; genus Picea; species Picea glauca. Next base: position 93,605 of record JZKD02S1648672.1, on the reverse strand, counting down.
TTACATGGGTGATGGATCTGTTCCAAAGTATTGTTTCTTTCCTCTCCAAAATTCATAGAGGTTCCTCTTGGAACTTGCCTTTTGGTTCCACCTACACCATGTCCAAATCAATGATGTGAGTAGGATCATGAATATATATTTTTAATAATGAAACATGAAAAACATTATGAACTTTAAAATTTGTAGGGAGTTCTAGTTGATATGTCACTGGTCCGATTAGAGTTAAGATCTCAAAAGGACCAAAACATCTTGGCGCAAACTTGGAACAACTTGCTAGTTTTAGGGAGATTCTCCTCGGTTTGACTTTTAGATATACATTCTCTACAATTTTGACATCTTGATGTCTTTGTTTTAGATGTGCTTAGTTTTTATGTCGATCTTGTGCCTCTTTCAAGTTCTGTTGTATCCTTCTAACCATATTTTCCATTTCTTGGAGCATTACTGGTCCAACCATAATCCTGTCAACTGGATTATCCCAACTGATCAGGGTTGTACATTTACATCGAAACGAGTCATATTATTTGATTCTTGATACCCATTATTGTATGTGAATTCTACTAAATGTAGATGTTCTTCCCACTTAGTTGGTTTTGTTCTTACATACATTCATAACATATCTTTGATAATTTAATTCGTACATTCTGTTTTCCCATTTGTTTGTGGATGACAACTTGTGTTGAAATTCAAATTAGTACCCAAACATGCGAATAATTCTTTCCAAAAAAATGGATGTAAATTTAGCATCTCTATCTAAAATTACCATCTTAGGAATCCCATGCAACCTAAATAGTACTTTCATAAAAATTTCAGCGATATTAATCGTTTTGTAAGTAGATTTCACAGGTATAAAATATCCCTACTTACTTATATTATCAATCACTACCATAATTGAGTCGTTTTGTCTTTGATTCTTAGGGAAACCTATAATGAAGTCCATTGAAATAATTTCCTATTTCAATTCTGCTATAGGTAGAGGTTGTAAAATACATGTTGGATGTTGATGTTCAGACTTTACCTATTGACAATCTAAACATTTAGACAAGTATTTAGTTGTTTCATTTTTCTTGTTAGGCCAATAAAATTGTTTTCTTAAATCTTTTATCATTTTCTGGTATCCAAGATGACCAAAATATGGTTTTTTGTGCACGTCATCAAGAACCATCATCTTCAATTAAGTATAATTAGGTACATATAACCTATCTTTGAACCTTAACAACCCACTTTTATCTATACTGAGATCTGTATTTTGCAGATTTCCCTAATTTCTTTGCAATTATTCTATTGTTTTGATGTATATTTCACCATTTTTGCTTATAGATTTAATTCTATCCACCATATCAATTTATTCTTTGCTGATAATTACTTCATATAATTCATTATTTCTTCGACTTAGTGCATCTGCAACTTTATTTTATTTTCCCTTGATACGTCGTAATTCAAAATCAAACTCACTTAAAAGGCCAACCACCTTACCTGTCTTGCGTTGATATCATGTTGACTGAATAAGTTTTTTACACCATTTTTATCTATTAGGAATAAAATTCTTCTTCTCATTAAATAATGCCACCACATTTTCACTACATGAATTACAACTGCTAATTCTAGATCGCAAGTTACACAATTTATTTCTTGTTCCTTTAATTTGCGTGGTTCATAGAAAATGACATGTCGATCCTTTTTTAGTACTCCTCCCAATTCTTCTTTACTTGCATCCACGCAAAATGTAAAATCTTTATCTGGGTCTGCCACCTTAAGGATTGGCACTATAGCTAGCAGTCCTTTTAATTTATCAAAACTGTCTTGGAATTTTTGAGACCACTTAAATTTCATTCCCTTTTTCTGTAGTGATGTAATAGGATAGGTGATTTTGGAAAATCCTTTGATAAACCTCTGGTAATTGCTGGTAAAACCCATGGATGATCTTATGTCTTCTACATATTTAGGAATAGAGCATTCCATAATGGCTCTAATGTTTTCAAGGTCTACTGCAATACCATCTTCTGATATTACATGCCCTAAATATTGTATCTTCCTTTGGTAAAAATCGTATTTATCAAACTTAGCATACAACCTATGTTCTCTTAGAGTGTAATATTGTTTTCAAATGTTGTTCATGTTCTTCTTCGGTTTTTGAATAGATTAGTATAGATTAGTTTTTGAATAAAGTATACTTGTTGGTGCATTAGTAAATCCAAATGGCATCACTACAAATTCATAGTGTCCATAACATGTTCTAAATGCTCTTTTGTTTATGTCCTCGTCCTTTATCCTGACTTGGTCATAACAAGATCTCAATTCTAGCTTGGAGAACATTTCTTCTCCTCCAACTTGGTCAAAGAGATTGTTGATTCTTGGTAAAAGGTATTTGTTTTTAATCATCATTTTAATCAATTGACTATAATCAATACACAATATTAACGTTCCATATTTCTTTTTAAAAAACAAAATTGTTGCTCCCCATGGTGAAACACTTTGTTTGATGCATTCTTTATCTAAAAGTTCATGTAACTGAATTCTCAATTATGTTAGTTTAGGAACACTCATTCTATAAGGTGCCTTCGATATTGGGGCAGATCTAGGTAGTAGATCAATAGAGATATATATTTCTCTCCTTGGAGGTAGTTCTGGTATCTCTTCTATGAATACATCTTCAAGTCCCTGAAGGACTACAAAGTCTTCCAAAATTGGCTTTCTTTATTTTTCCAAAAGATTAGTTACTTTAATAGCATATACTTTGCAACCCTTATTAATACATTTATTGAATTGCATTGTTGATATTTCTCTTATAGAAGCTGGTTTTTTTATTCCTTGTACTATTCTTGCTGTATTATTTTCATCCTTGTACACAAATCACTTTTCAAAATAGTTCAGTATCACTTTATGATTTTCTAACCTATTCACTCCAATAGTTATGTCATACAACCCTAAAGGTAACACATTCATATTTAACTTTATATTCTGACCAGTTATACTAAGTTCACAATAAAAAACAAATTATGTTACCTTTCTTTTTGTCCTTGTTCTAGTTGTACTAACTAGGATTTAGCATGTTTTACATTATTTAACTTGTTTGATTCTACTAAGGTTGGAGTAATATAAATAAAACTATATCCTAGGTCAATTAGTATAGATAAATTGTTTTTATTAATTTTACCTTCAACTTCAACAATAGTGGATTGGTGATCTGCTTTCCTACCAGCCAAAGTTGCATTGATCGTATGAATGCTTCTTCCAATATATCCAACTATTGAAATGTCTTGAATATTGTGGAATGAAGTTTTTATTAATGTGTTTAAGCGTGGAAAATTTCTCTGTAGTTGGGGTTCTCCACACTCCGAATATTTCAATGGTTCTCTGCGACTATCCACTATATTCTTAAATTCCAAATTAACTGGTTTATTTCCCCCCCGTGTATGATGTGTGATAGAGGGATAGTCCTTCCTTTTGAATCTTTTACCCATGTTGTGGAAAGGGTACGGTTGGAAGCCTTTCTTTTGTTGATTTAATTTATCCTTCTTCTTATCTTTCCATGCTTTAGGAGTTCCAGATATCTATTTATATTGTTCATAACACATTCTACCCTTCCTCAATAACTCATTCAAATACTTAGGATTATCAAATTCAATTATGTATTTATAAGTCTATGGTAGACAACTCAAGAATCTTTGAATCTTTACCTTATCTTATTTAATATAAGGCACAAACCTCAACAGATCTATAAATTTATTAATCATATCATCCATAGACATTTTCCCTAGTCACAATTCACAAAATTCTTTAGTCTTTATTTCGTAATAAATTTCTTATAGGTATTGTTTCTTGAAATTCTTTTTGGATTGTGGCCATTCAATATGTTTTTATTTTAATCCTTTAGCTAGCTTTAGGTATTTCCACCATATACTAGCCTTTCCTTTTAAATTATAAATTTTCATTCTAACCTTCATATTACAATAATAATTATAAATATGAAAGTATTTCTTTATGTATAGCATCCATGCTTCATATTCTTCACCATTATTTGATTCTCCATCAAAGGTGGAGGGTTTTATCTTTTTGAATTCACCTTCCAAGTGATCCAATTATTTTCTCTTATTTCATGTAGATGCCGTGTTTTCTGTCATGCTTGCATACTCAGAAGAGTTGTCTTCTCTTTCTGTTTCATGACTAGAATTATTTATGTACTTTCTATTGACCTCCTCTTCCATATCAATAATTCTTGGACTTTCATTTGTTTCTATACTACATAACAACATTTCATTAATTTCTTGTTGATCTTTTTTATCTTTCTTTAACTTTTCATTATCATCTTTAAACACATGTAATTCCATAGTAAGATTCCTCATCGTTTCCAGTACTTTGGTTGTTGAACTTCCCTCACTATGATGTTATGGATTTTCAGGGAGCTCTTGATTGTGGTTCCTCTCAGGTCTGTCTCCTACTCCATTCTGCGTTGACATTTTTACAAAAGACAAATTTTATGTTTGTAACAATAAATATTATTTGTTAGATTTTTCCTTTAGAAAGATAACTTTCTCTTGTTTCCCTTAGGCCTAAGTGTTGTAACCAACATCTTCGACACCATTTTTAATTAAACCCAAAATTTTGTATTAAAAAAAAATTGAAAGGGGAAAAGCTATAGTCTTATTGTCAATGAAAACATAGATATAACCAATGTTTCAACCCTTCATTAGCCGACTCATTCCTTCGATTTTGACTTAAAAAATTTGTTAATAAAACTATCCATAAGAGGAATAATACTCTAACCATAATGATATCTTCACATATCATTCTTATACTATTCTTGTAGTACATAAATGTTTTTTCCATAATCATTTATTTCTAAACTAGGAGGAATAAACCGTAATCATAATGATATATTATCATATCAATTTTTTTTATGTTATTCTTGTTGTATATAAGGGTTCTCCCCATATTAATGTAGATATGTATATAGACTTAAAAAGAAGGAAAAACTAAAAACAAGGAGCACATAAGGCTCCTTTCTCAAGGGTCATGTTCATGAAGCCACACGTTGAGATGTTGTAGATAGTACTAAGATTATTCCATGCATATGAAAATCTATTGTTTTAACGATAAAAGATGTGTTAAATTATCAAAAGATGCAAGGGTATGGTGGATATTAAATGTGCATGGTGGATGACAACTAGAACCTACAGTAGGAGGAAAGGAAAGCGACATTGTTGCATTAAAGGTGTAGTATAGGAACGTAACACACTGTTTACTTACGATGTACCCGTAAGTTCTGACGCTTCAAGAACCTATCCATTTTCGGCCCACCACTTCACGGATTTCACATGGTAAATGGGGAAGCATACTTTTTCATTCTCCCACTATGAGTGATGGGCTCAATCCACCATAATCGCTCATTGAATTAGTTCTCCTTACACTGCTCCACTAAGTTTTCTTCTTCAAACATTATCCTTGTAACTAGTTTTATCTGTAGAACCAAGGAATGAAACAACAAGCCATGGTGTCTATACATATTGGTGTTCCTCAAAGAATACATGTAAAACTACTAAGGATTTATACCTTGTTTGCAATAAGGTTCTGGTAGAGTGTTTCTATTTTCTTTGATATGGTTATATAGTCTGTTATGTTTCTTTCTTAGTTCTTTTAAAAGGTCTGAAAACCCAAGAATAAAATTTCATTGTGTATAATTAGCGCTCGCTTGTACAAAAATACACATTTTATGATTTACCGTTCCCAACGTAATCTTGAACATATACATATTAATGACTCTGTAAGACATAGAAAATGAGGTTTTGTGTATGGAAAAGAGGTTCTATAAGTATTAGTTTTTTTCTCCTGAATCTTTGCATAAACAGTCTCTGCTTAACTATGGTGAAGGCAAGTAACCAATCATTTTGATAATGAATCTCCTAGATTGACCATCAAATATTGTTATCTGGGTTCTCTTATTGTTTTCTTATAATTGACCGTAACCCTCGGCGTTGTTGTATTTCCTGTCAATATGAAATAATATTAACGTTTGGTGTAGTTACCCTATGGTAAGGTATTTTTCTATTATGTGAGGAAAACGTTGATAGACCTCACTTATTTAAATGATATCTCTATCTCTATAATTACTTTACTTGATTCTTGATTTCCCTATGTTAAGGGATCTGTCTATTCTATGTGGAAAACGTTGATAGCTTTATTCTTTTAATTATTAATGATGCCTCTGTAATTTATTTTATTTGATTATTGATTTACCTATGTTAAGGGATATGGTTTACTCTATGAGGAAATGTTGATAGCTTTTACTCCTTTAATTGTTAATGTTGTATCTATAATTAATTTACTTGATTCTTGATTTCCCTATGTTAATGGATCTGGTCTACTCTATGAAGAAATGTAGATAGATCTAAATCCTTTAAATGTGATTGTCATTTATGTGATTAGTCTCTGTAACTAGTCTCTATAATTATTAATCTGTAATTCATATCTGTAATTACTTGATTTTTTATAATGTGGTATAAATTCGTTTGGATAATGTAATGGCTAACTTCGTGGTAACCTTTATATTTAAAGCACTCACAAAACATGTATTGAATTGAAAAATGTAAAGGATCTATGTTATTGTATCTGGTTTAAAATTCACATCCTTTTAAATCTTTTATATGGATACAAATTTCGATGATGGGTCTGTTTTTCTTACGATGGAAACCATCAATCTTTACGAGCCTCCTTCTCCTCTTAGATCATGGATGAAACCTAAGTCACAAGGAAATAAACGACCACAAATAATTCCAGGCTGAGATAAGTTTACACCCTTTCTCTTTATGTTTATTTTTGTTCCTTCAAGTATTTTGAGGAGATAATAATACTTTTGGTTTCCATCTGCAAGTGAAAAAAATCATATACTGCTATTTCGCGAGCAAATAATTTCCTACATTTAAGGGGTACTCGAGATTCATAAAAAAAAAATGGCCTCTTACAAAGATTCTCTCCCAAAAATCGAACAAGAGATTTGTGCTCGCTTACCTTTGTTATATATAGTCGATGTTGATTATTTATTCTTTTGAAATTTAATAGAATTTATTCGAGCATGTATAACCATGTTTGTGTTAATATTGTTACTTCAAAGAAATCTACAATGCCATGTATACATTAGTGACCTATCAAACTACATAAATGAAATTTTCCATAATGATCTCCAAGATATACCATTTCGGATAACCATTCTCATTAATATATATATGCTTGTGTGTGTGTGTGTGTGGAACCTTTTAACTTCCATGTTTATTTCCTTAATTTTCATCGCATGAGTTTTTATTACTCCACTGGTTCTAGAGACAATGCATTGGAAGAAGTAAAAATATACAGTTTACTTATTATTGCTTTGATACCATCTAATCGCTTTGGTTTCAATTGTTTCCTTTTTTGAATTAGTTAGTTTCATGATGAGAGATGTCCATAAAGTGACTATTTAGTTTTAGTACCTAGACATTTATCTATATAGATCAATTTTGTAGCTAAAAGAAAATCAAATCCCACAAGAAATACTAACATATATTTAATAAGTATGTAAATAAACCAATCTATTATGGCCATGAGGCACATATATATAGATCATTACTTACATATATAAATATAAACCATATAATACTTCAGAAAAATGACAAGGAAACAATTAAGATACATGTCTGAAACAATTATGCTAGGAAAAAGAAACTAATAACTACATTCCATCCAACTGTATATACATAACAACCACGATTACTTGTCCTCATCGCCCCCTGGCCTAACCCTGAATCCATAAGGGAAAACTGTGCATCACTCTTTAGCCAATTTCTCTCTGAACAGTTCAGAAAATCATTTTCCTGACACTAAATGTGCTCATAACAACAAACCAATTATTTCCCAACATACTAGGCAGTTTTCTTCCTCCCACATATGTTGGATGTATATCATTTTCCATTTCCTAGGAATTTACATGATCCAGATTATTTTCGGCACGAAATGAGAGCAGAGATATAATAAAGAAATGCACAGAGATATTGCAAATATTCAATAATATAAAAGAAATGTATTAGATATGAAACCATAAACATAGATATACAGTAATACACGATTTCTATTAAGTAGAGAAATGTACAGAGACTATAAAAATACAGAGTGAAAGACTCGCTAGAATGGTGGCAGCTTATCTCTGAGAAGAGATGTGACGGCTACTCGCATTCGCAAGAAGATGGTTACAATGAAGCTTTGAAGGCCCTTTTACAATAAACGGGAATGCCAAAATTCCTAGACATCCAAAAACCTAACCCTAGGAGATGAAGCACCAAAATTCATGTGGGCCCCGTTTGGGTAAGTTGGTGCATCAACTTCCCGGGGTCGTAACGTTTGCATACAATCTCCGTTTTAGGCGTGTGATAGCTCGTTGGAAATGTATCATCAAGGAGATTCATTTTGGGGGATAAATTGTGCCTTTGGATATCATTTAGAACCTCTATCTCAAAAAACCTTCAATTAGGCCCTCAAAATGGCCTCGGAAGTTAAAACCTGCTAAAAATAGTAAATTGCCAAAATTGCCATAAAGTTGTTTTGAGCCAGTTGGAAAAGGTGGGTGGCCACTGATATCCACCTGGATCAATCCTCCCTCATTAGGAAGCAATGGTATCCATTGCATTGAGTTCCCAGGGGAGAAGGAAAAGCATTTGTTGAATCTGCATCTTGGTGAGTTGCTTGCCTTGCTGGAGAAGTGGCGTTGCTTAGCTTGTTGAAGGTTATCACGAACCTTTGGCTGGAAGGTTTGGAACTTTTTAACCAGTTTGGATATTTTAGATGACTGTGTGCAGAAGGAATCTTTGTGCTTTTCTACAACCTTGTAGACCTGCTTTTGTTGGATAGAAGGTGCTTGGGCTGAAGCTGTGGTGGGTGCAGTATCCTTCTGTTCACCCTTTGAACAGATTGTGGAGAAGATGAATTTTGTAGTATGAGATACTACCTTGTAGCATTGTTTAGGTGGGGCAGTAGTTGGAACTACCTCTGGTATCCTATAGAGATGACCCCCAAGAGTAATAATGACACTACGGGGTCGAGACTCATAGATAACATGGCGTTTCCACATATATGGCTGGCCCAAGAGAACATCACAGACATCCAGTGGGGAAACATCACATAATACCTCATCCTTGAAGGGTTGGATGGCGTATCACAATCGACACTGTTGGCTAACACGAAGATCTCGTCCTTGGCGAAGCCACCCGATGTTGTATGATTGCGGGTGTGGTGTTGTCGACAATCCCAACTGTTTGACGACCTCTGCTGAGATGAGGTTCTTCTGGCTTCCACTATCAACAATAAAATGCAGCGGGGTCCCCTTCAACCACATCTATGAATGAAAAAGGCGCTCTCCCTTTTCTAGATCTGTTGGTTCTTCTGGTTGAATTGTTGCGGTCACGACAATAGCAGTGGGGTCTGCGTCGATGATCTGTCTTTTACCAGCATTTTCATAATCAGATTCCGAATCAGGGTTTGGCTCCTTGTCTTTGATCTCAGCCACCAATGACTGTTTTGAGCGACATTCATCGGTGTTGTGCCAGGGGATTTTGTGGAAATCGCACCATTTTCCGGTGTCCTTCTTTGTCTTCCCGTGACCCTTCTTTTCCTGTCGCTTGGACTGGTTTTCGGGAGACTGTTTGTTAGGGTTGTCTTTGTCATACTTTGGTTGTTGTGGATTTGCAGACCTGAACTCCCGTTTGTTCTCGTGCTTAAATTTCTGCTCGATTTTAATATCATATCGATAGGCAACACCGAGTGATGAGATGTCCAAAAAATTGATTTCAGTTTGGATGTATCTGTGTAGAGCCCCACAGTATTTCAGAACCAAATGTCGTTCAGAGTCTTTGATACCCAGCTTGGTGCGCAAGGTATGGAAGCTATTGGTGAGCTCCGAAACTAATTGGCCCCTCTCTTGCCGCAGTGTGGTCCATCTCATGTATTGGTCCTCATAGTTTCCAACAGGGTAGTACTGTTCCTTTACCGCATCCACAAAAAAATCCCAAGTGGGCTCAGCCCCATATATTCCAGAATCCTTTATGGAACTCTACTCCCAGTAAGTTTCCCACCAATGTTTGACATGGGGGAGAGCCTTATGGAGTGAAAAGGTGATCTTTTCCTTGTCTGAAAAATTATGAACAGACAAATAACCTTCTAGCAGATTTAACCATTTATCTAGGGGATCTGCATCTATTTGACCTTCAAATGTAGGAATATCAAAATTAACATGTACCTTGAAAGGCGAGGTGCCTCCAAAGTGGTCGCTTAATGAAGATGTGTCTGCTGTTATCGACAGGCATTGAAGGAAGTGGGAAAAATTCTCCATCATTTCGTCCCTCTGTCACGTGAGAGCTTGCTCAAGCAACAGATTGATAGGATCGTCTGCTCTGTCGATTTTCTTTTCTTCCACCATTGAGGGTTTCTTGGGTGTATGAGAGCGATTGTCTTCAAGGGAGACAAGATCGAGACCCAACTTTCTATACTCGGACCTCGTCGAGGACATGCACTGAAGAAAACAATCAAGAGCAGCCTACTCTGATACCACTGATCCAGATTATTTTCGGCACGAAATGAGAGCAGAGATATAATAAAGAAATGCACAGAGATATTGCAGATATTCAATAATATAAAAGAAATGTATCAGAGATGCAACCATAAACATAGATATACAGTAATACATGATTTCTATTAATTAGAGAAATGTATAGAGACTGTAAAAATACAGAGTGAAAGACTCGCTAGAATGGTGACAGCTTATCTCTGAGAAGAGATGTGACGGCTACTCGCATTCGCAAGAAGATGGTTACAA
>JZKD02S1648672.1:52563-82721 GCA_000966675.3 Picea glauca | reverse complement strand
TCAAAATGGCCCCAGAAGTTAAAACCTGCTAAAAATAGTAAATTGCCAAAATTGCCATAAAGTTGTTTTGAGCCAGTTGGAAAAGGTGGGTGGCCACCGATATCCACCTGGATCATTACATTATTTTCCCTCCTTGGGAAATTCATAGCTTTACAAATTCCTCATTTTTAGGGACTTCTAGTGACATAACTCAACTTCTGACACTTAAAAAAATCACCTATGAGTTAACTCAACCTGTTCCCCACTCATGGAGTCATAGTTAGCGACTTTTAACCTAGTTGTTCCATATGTTCTCCAACATTAAATTTATTAGAATGTTTGTATCATACATGTGTCCATGAAAATATGATGGTTGGCAAGTCAAAGTTTTATCCAATATTCCCAAAGTAATAATTACATACTTCCATAATCTAAGATTCAAATTTCCATAAATGGAAAATTATTTTTTAGAACAACAACGTTGAAATAATTTATTTTTGAATAATTTGAGGATATGACACATGGAATCAAGAGATAGTTTACTACTCGTTATGCTCCACAACAAAATTTAGTAGCTGAAAGTAAGAATCGAAACATTTTGAATATGGTTCAAAGTATGTTGAAGGAAAAAAAACTTCCAAATGAATATTTGGGTGATGTAGTTGTTTGTTCACTATATATTATGAATAGGAGTGCATGTAAGAGTGTAAAGAACCAAGTTCTCGATGAATCTTGGAGTGGTAAGAATACCAACGTATCCCATTTGAGGATTTTCGGGTGTGTAACTTATCACATGTACCTACAAAAATGAGGAGAAAGTTGGATGACATAAGTGAAAAATGTGTCTTTGTTGGATATAGTGAGGAGTCTAAATAATATAAACTCTGTAATCCCATCACCAAGAAGTATGTTGTTAGAATATATGTTGAGTTCAAAGAAGAAGAAGCTTAGGATGGTAGCATTGATAAAATTGTTTTAGAGGGAGATAAAATATCTCATGAAAATGATGATGGAGATGAGAAGGCCATACAGGATGGAAAGTTGATTCCACAGTCACATACACCTTCAACAAGAAATCATGTAAGCCAATCACCAATAGTCAACCCATCACAACTAAGAATTACCAGAACATATGAATGTGATGAGCCATTAGTTCATGGTGGACAACAAACTGGATCAAAGGTAAATGATGAATCAAATACTACTTTAGCTTCATGAAGAAACAAAATTAGAGTTCAGAAGACTAAAAGTGTAAGATAATTGTATGACAAAAATGATGAAGTAGATCAAGTTTTCAGTATTTCATTAATTGCATATGATCCTATCAATTTTCATGATGTTTTTAAGAAACAAGTTTGGGTAGAAGCTATGAATGAAGAAATTGATGACATTGAAAGGAATAATACTTGGGAACTTGTACATTTACCTGAAGATAAAAAATTTATACGTGTTAAATGGATTTGCAAGACTAATTTAAATGTTGAAGGTGAAGTTGAGAAGCACAAGGAAATGCTTGTATCCCAGGGGTTCAGTCAACAACCCGATATTGATTATAATGAAACTTTTCCACCTGTATCTAGGCTTGATATTGTAAGAATGGTCTTATCTAGTGTTGCTCATAATAAATGGTGTATGTATGAGATGGATGTAAAATATGAATTTTTAAATGGTTTTATGGAAGAAGAGGTTTATGTGAAACAACCTCCAGGATACGAGATTGATGGACAAGAAGGTAAGGTCTACATGTTAAAGTTCAAGCATTGTATAGATTGAAACAAGTACCCAGATTATGGTACAATAGAATTGATGAATACTTGAATAGTGATGGTTTCAACAAGAGTCCAAGTGAGCCAACTCTGTATACAAAGGTAAATTAGGAAGGTAAACTCTTCATTGTATGCTTATATGTTGATGATTTTATTTTCATTGGAATATTTCAGTAGATGAGTTTAAGAAAACCATAAAAACTGAGTTTGAAATGAGTGATTTAGGAATGATGAAGTATTTTCTAGGCATTGAAGTAAATCAACATAAAGTTGGTATTTTTATTTTTGAAAATAAGTATGAAAATGACATATTAAAAAGGTTCATGATGGTGAACTGTAAACTAGTTGTAACACCAATTCAAACTGGAACAAACCTCAATAATAATGATGAGGGGTGATTTGTTGATCTGACTGACATGTATAAAATATTGGTTCAAAGTTTTATGTATTTGACAACAACAAGACCCGATATTATGTATGTTGTAAGTTTGATTTCTAGATTTATGGAGACTCTGAAGAGAACCCATTGGGAAGATGGGAAAAGGATCCTAAGATATATTACTGGAACAATCAATTATGGTGTTTTGTACACATCAGATTCATATTTTAAGTTGATTGGATATAGTGATAGTGATTTTGCAAGTAGTGTACATGACAGAAAAAAAGCATGAGGATATGTGTTTAGACTTGGTTCATGAATTATAGCTTGGGATTCAAAGAAAAAACCCATTGTGACTTTATCATCTGCTGAGGAAGAGTATGTTGTAACAACAATGATTGCATGTCATACTGTGTGGATGAGAAAGATTGTGACTGAGTTGTTGCATGAATAGCAAGAACCAACTCACATTTTCTGTGACAATAAATTAGCCATTGCTCTCTCACATAATCACGTTTTCCACAATAAAACTAAGAATATTGATCCAAAATATCATTTTATTCGAGATCTCATAAACAATGACGAAATTTATGTACAGTTTTTCTAATCTGAAGATCATTTTGTAGAAATTCACAGAAATAACATTGGGGTTTGTCAACTGTAATATTGCAGAGTTTTGTTTTTGGGTGAAATGATTAATGGGGAGAATGTCAAAAAAATCATTCCACCGCCCAAAAGACGACTTATCTGAGTTGTTTGAATTTTTAAGAGTTACCACCACCAAAAAATTAATTTCCACCGCCTTGACTGCCTTATTTATTTAATGATCGAAGAATTATCACTGCAACACCATTTCATTTATGGATAATCAAATTTCAAAGGGGCAATGAACCATTAATGTTATGGAAAATCCAAATTTGACTCACATACAATGAAGGGGGAAACTAACCGACTAATTTTATTAGTATATATACATATATGTAATTCAGATTTTGATATGCACAGACATACAGAGAGAAAATTTTGATATAATGTTCTAAAGAGTGTTAACATGAGATTTTATGCTCTCTTCATTTTTGTTTCTGAGTTTTTAAACTCATGATAATGTTCAGATTTGTTATAGAGTAATTTATTTTTCTATAGCATGGATACTTTTTTTGCTGTTTGAAAACTTCATTTAAATCCTTATGTTGTCTAGTGTTTTGTTGTAGAATCTTATTGAGTTTTTAGTACAAAAGTACTGGGTGGGGTGAATTTACTATTGCAGGGAATGATTCATTGATGTTATTTTACTGTTGAAATCTGAGTTTTTAGTCGTCTATTATAATTCCCATGTTTCTTCTATAACGTTGTTTCATTGTGAAGTCATTTTACTCTCTCCTAAAATACCTGCTGAAACACCTATTAAAAAGGTTGTTGTAGAATCGATTTGCAGAAACATTTTTTTGTTGTAATTTTTTTTATTTTTTGTTGAAATACATACTGAAACATGATTGTAGCTTACAAGTGTTGTTACACAGTGTTGAAACTCGTGTAATAGATGTTCATTGTTTTATGAAGCACTCCCCTGCATCCTTCAATTTTACCATTTGAAAGTAATTAACTATTTTCTAATATCCATAGTTAATATGAAAAAGGAAAGAAAGAATTATAATAAATATACTCTATAGAATCGTAACATCCAAGTTTGGACTAGACAAAAACAGAATTCTATCGAATCGTAACATCCATGTTTGGACTAGACCAAAACAAACTTCTATTATTATCATCATCTTGAAACATATTCAACTTCTTGATAGTATTTTTAGTATAAAGTAGAACAACAAACATCAAATAAGGTAACTTAGCATTATGTTGAAACATATTCACCTTCTTCATTGTATTTTAAGAAATAGGTAGAAAACAAAACATTTAATATTAAATCAAATAAGGTAAAAACAAACATCTAACATTAAATCAAATAAGGTAGCAAATACTCAAAGATTTCGTATGCTAAAGAATATGTTCACGTGACCAGGCTTAACTCGTTCTACAATCCAAAATTGAATAATATGTGAAAGGGTAGGTTTCTCAAGAAAGTGGGGTGTTTGTGATAGTCAAATCTGCAATCTCAATCAATTTCAAGGAAGGGGGAGTGGGGGAATCTTGTCGAATTCATGTTTTTCCAATCCTATCCATTTCAATGTGCACCGCAACTATGGGGTTACAACAAACTATTAGAATTACAGGGGGATGATCCATAAAGCATGATTCACAGACAACTCCATGATTGATTGGTTTGAATAGTATCCAAAATCAATCAAAATTTCAACATTTAGGCTGTAGTTGGAGGCATCAAAACATTCTAAACAAACCATTTACCATAAATTAGACAGAACAATAAATCACATTCTTTACACGAAAAAAGTCATTGTAAAACACATCCATTCACTGATGAGAGCTTTCAATCATGGGAGCACCACTCAGGCTTTATATAAATAAGAGCATGTGTTGGATCCATGGCAGTCATGAAAATGGTATGGTAAATCAGGGTATGATTTGGATGGTCGTCATCCTAGAAATGGTATGGTGATCCATACCAAACACATGAATCCCTTACTTCCGTAGTAAAAAACATGAGTTTGGGATGGAACAACAAATGCTATGGTTGTCACAAAAATGGCGTGCTCGGCCTTACCAAATACATGAGATGACAATCATGCATTTGGAATCACTGATACTACCCATAATTAGATCCTCCCGAGTCATGATGATGTTGAATTTGTATTAAGTCATCTAATTTTGGCTACGATTAGCCTAATTTTATTTTAACTTTGATCTATGCTCTCGGAAGATTCAACCTAAATAACTATGTTATCTAGTTGAATCCTATACATTAGGAAAATATTTTGATAATATATTTTTATTATATAATATTTTTTTAATAACTAATATTCAATCAGATAACATTTTAAAAACGATTCATCTTGCGGATCTCTCAATCAAATTTTTTGAAGGTTAAATTTTTTATCATTTCATTTTTAAATTTTATGATTTTTTATTTTTGTGTGTTTGAGAGATTGTTATTTTTTTTAATTGAGCCTACTTTAATTTTTCTTGTAACCTAACTCCTTGAATATGATGGATATGCTCGTTTAACCATAGAAAATATCACTATTGTCACTCAACTATAGGGCGAAGCCACCCCCAAGCACCTTGACCTTGATAGAGAGAAGAATCATGGTAGCAAATCAATATCCAAGAAATACTAATGCATCAAGAAAGAAATAACCAAAGTTGATCAGAGAGTCCAACCCAGAAACACCAAAACTATAGACTTCAGAACATGCGGCAACACCTTCTCCAGAACATATGCACAAAACTGCCGAACTGCAGTGTGCACGAGTGTATCTCTTCGATTTTGAGAGTTGTGTGTAAAGTGAAGAATCACCCCCTGTATTTACACTTCTTCTGCCAGAATCTCAAGGCCAACTTCTCATTTTGGGTACTAATTAATTCATATCAATTATCTCCTTTAGATGACATCTCTTCTATGGTTACATTCAATTCTTTTCTTTCTTCTATAATATTCTAATCTTGTCAAAGGTCACAATGGAGGTTAATACCTCCCGCAACTACCATAATATCAAGACTCCCTCCTAGATAGGGAGGTATAAATGATAATGGTCTTGAGAAGAAAGATATCATTCAACTGGTAGCATCATTATAGCTACACAGGCTAATTAAGTCATGAGCACTGTCATTATTATCCAACTGGATAATCTCCATGACAACTGGTACAATGTCAACTATCAAAACACAACTTTGTTTATTCATAGTAGTACACAACTGCTCAAAACGTGACACACAATCACAAACAATGGAACATATCCACCACAATAGCATACCTTTACTGTTTGGAAACATGTAGTCTCCATAGTAATCATATCAACTAATATCAACCTACAGAAAAACAATGTTATGATATAAACTGAGTCATCTGGGCCATTCTTCCACTCACATCTGTGAGATATGAAAGAGTGTCAGTCTTCAGAGTAGAACATCAATGATAGGCTATATGGAATATTATTCTCAAGCAAGGAAGAATAATTGTCTTAATTTATGAGTATGGACCATTCCTTATCTAAGTCATTCCTTTGATATTAAACAAAGTGCAACCTAGAGAGAATGAGTCTTACCCAATCAATGCTTGTCCCTGATTGTTGAACCTGGACCATTCACCTATCTGGGTCATTCCTCCGGCACTAAACAAAGTGAAACCTAGAGAGAATGAATTTTCCCTAGGGAATGACTGTCGGGACCGTTTCCTAAGGAAATGATTGTTCTGTAGCAACCTCCAAAACAGATCATTCTTCAAAACTGCTCACAACTGTGAGCTTCAAAAGAATGACTATCCGGCGAGGCAGACCAGTCTTCTTGACCACTACTGAGAGTGACCGTCAAGAAGAGATATTGTCCTAGACCCTTCCCCATGTTAGCCACAAGGGGAATCTTTGTCTATGGTACATCAAAAATCTATCAAACCATTTTCTTTATGAAAATGACCATTCGACTTGGACCATTTTCCGAATTGGAAAATGCCTGTCCGTCAGAAATCTCAAACCACTTTCCGAACAGGAAAGGAACTACCCATCCTGGACCATTTTTCAAAGATGAAAATGGTTTTCCATAAATCAAAGATATGTCAGTGCTCCCTCCCAACTTGGAGAGCCATTTCTTCCCTTTGTACTACGGGAGTTATTTCCACGATCCCCAATTTGTCTTGGAAATATGCAACCTTTATTCTGTACAGAGGATTTATCAAGATATATATTGTCCTCTCATCTGCAGGGATATATTGGAGCTTCAATTCTGCTTCCTAGACTTTATCTCGAATAAAGTAGTATTTGATCTCAATGTGTTTTGACCATTCATGAAACACTGGGTGTTCTGATAGCCTTATACAACTCTGATTTTCACAGTGTCTTATGGTCGAATCTGGAACCTGATCAAATAATCAAGAAATCATCTTTCTCAAACATAGTTTTTTTGTCCATGTCTCACATGCTACAATATATTCTTCTTTTGTTCTGCTAAGTGCAATAGACTTCTCTTTCCTACTACCCCAAGATATCATAGAGGATTCCAAGATGAAGCACATCCCTGAAGTACTCTTTATGTCTTCTACACTTCCTACCCAATCTGAATCTATGAATCCATGATGTTGTATATCACTGGATGCAGTATATCTTAAACCATAGTTTAGTGTCCCACAAATATATCTTAGAACATGCTTTGCAGCTGTCCAATGCTCATGTCTAGGTACCACCTCGAGCTGACTTAGTATGTTTATGGAAAAACAAATGTCTGGTCAAGTATTTACCAAATACATCCATGACCCAATCCATTGTCGATATAGAGACGGACCTACTATATCAGAATCATAATCTTTTACTTTTCTTATATCTGTGGTCATAGGAGTGTCCATGGATTTACAATCCATCATTCCAAGCTTATGAAGAACCTTTATTGCATACTTTCCTTGTCCAAGGAATACTTCACCATGCTTCTGCCATACTTCTACTCCCAAGTAATAATGCATGAGACCAAGATATTTCATATCAAACTCAGAATCTAGTTCATTTTTGAACTAGATGACAAGACACTTTTCATCTGTTAGGAATAGATCATTGGCATATAGCAGTAGAATCAAAGGTGCATTGTTCACGGCTTTGTAGTAAAGATTTGGATCTTCATGACTTTTGGAGAAACCAAGTCTCATTAGGTAGTTGTTTATTCTAGCATACCAAGCTCTTAAATCTTGCTTGAGTCCATACAAATCTTTCTTTAGTCTGCAAACATGAGTGTCTCTAGAATGTACTTCAAACCCTTGAGGTTGTTCAATGTATACTTCTTCTTCGATTTCTCCATTGAGGAAAGCTATCTTTTACATTTACCTGATGTAAGCTCCATCCCATGGAAGAAGCAAGAGACACGATAGCTCTAATGAAAGTATATCTGGCAACATGAGAAAATGTTTCGTCATATTATTCTCCCTCCTTTTGGGAGAACCCTCTATCTACAAAACTTTCTTTATATTTTTCCAAGCTTCCATATGATGCATGTTTGATCTTATAGAACCATTTTGAAGTTACTACTCATTTTTCTTTAGGTCTAGGCACAATTTCCCATACATCATTTTTCATGATGAACTGGTGTTCTTTTGTCATGGCTTCTTTCCATTGTTTCTTCTTAATTGCCTCTTTAAACGTGGTAGGTTCTTCGTCTAGAAGCTTTGTAATACATGCTGCATAGTTGGAGAATCTCTTGGGCTTCTTACTTTTTTTGAAGGTTCCACTTGGAGCTTTGAGTATTTATGTTCTTGTAGGGTAGCTTCAATCCAAGATGGTCATTTCTTGGTTTTGGGTACAGTGTTTGAATCAGTGGTCTCACATGGTTGCATCTAATGATCAAGTTGTTCTTTTTCTTCATTCTGATTTTATGGAAGACATGTGCCTTCTTCAATGGGCTCTTCATACTCTTATTCTTCTATGGATTTCTTGAAAGCCATCTTTTCATTGAAGATATCGTCTTTGATGACTTCAATCTTATGTTGCTCCGGGATATAGATTCGATAGGCCTTGGATGATTCACTATATCCCACGAATATGCTCTTATTTCCTGAGGGTTCTAATTTATTCCTTTTGTCCTTAGGAATGTTAAAGTAAACAAGGCATCCAAATATTCTTAAGTTTTTGACATTAGGTTTCTTTCTTGAGAAGGCTTCTTCTAGACTCATATCCTTCAATATGTGGTGAGGACTTCTGTTCTGAACATATATTGTTGTCATGGCTTCTTATCCCCATAAAAACATAGATAAACCTTGATCATTTAGTAGTTCTTTCATGGTTTCTTCAATATATTTGTTCTTCCTTTCTTCTACACCATTTTGTTGAGGATTATGAGTAACAATAAACTCCCTCCTAATCCCTATCGATTTGCAAAAGGAAACAAATTCCTTCGATGTGTATTCTCCTCCATTATCTGTTCTCAAGGTCTTGATTTTCTTGTTTGTGAGGTTCTCTATCTCTACGTTGAATTCTTGAAACTTGTTGAATACTTCTTCCTTTTTCTTCAAGAGATATAACCTAGTCTTTCTCGAGCAATCATCTATGAAGATTATGTAGTAAAGAGAACCTCCTAGATATTTGACTGGCATCGGACTGAAAACATCTGAATGTATTAGATGTAGAGTCTCCTTAGATCTATTGTTGTTTCTTGGGAACGGTTTCTTGATATTCTTTCCAAGAGCACATCCTTTGCAAATTCCTTCATGTGTAGACTGTAATTCTGGTATTCCTTCAACCATCGTTTTGATAAAAGGTAATGCTTGATAGTTAATATGAGCATACCTTCTATGCCAAAGCTCATTGGGATTGACTTCGTCATGTACAAGAGATTCATCATTTTGTTGTAGTAGTCTATATAGATTTCCTTCACGGGTTCCAATAACCCTATCATTCTCTATGCTGAAGTCTTTATGCGAAGATAACACTTTTCCATCTACGAAAGCTATTATGTTTCCTTTGTCTTCTAGGTAAGATATGGATAGAAGATTATTTTCTAAGCAAGGTACATATACGACATTTCTCAGATGACCATTATTACCTATTTTCAACTTGATGGAGGCTTGTGCAATTCCTTCAACTGGGTAAGTGCTTTTGTCTCCAAGCACTACCATGTACGATGTCTTCTTTTCAAATAGATTCGAGAGTCTGGCTTGATCTCTCGTCATATGCCTAGAAGTTCCACTTTGAATTATCCACATGTCATCTTCAAGTGTTCTTGTGAGAGTTGAGTAGTGTAGAGGACTAGTATTTTCATTCATGACTTTGGTTGACTAATGACCGGTCAAGCTTTGACCCAAAATTTCAACTCTAACGTTTCTGCCTTCTGAGAGTGCCAAGAGTTGCGTTGGACTAAGGCACACTTGAATACCTTCTCCTTGAGTGAGGTGTTCCATCATAAGGTGATGGATCAAGGTTTTAAGGTTTCTGCAACTGCACCTGCTAGTAATCCTAGCGACAATGCTTTTGTTCTTCAACGAGCTTAGTATCCTTATGGCTATGTTCCATTCCAGTGGTTAGACTGAATGAAGGAGGTGTGGGCCCATAACCTATTAGAATATGATGGATGTGCTCATTTGACCATAGACAACATCACTATTATCACCCAACCATAGGCTGAAGCCAGCCCCGAGCACCTTGACCTTGACAGAGAGAAGAATCTTGGTAGAGAATCAATATCCAAGCAAGGCTAATGCACCAAGAAAGGAGTAACCAAAGCTTATTAGAGAGTCCAACCCAGAAAGACCAAAACTATAGACTTCAGAACATATGACAACACCTTCTCGAGAACTTACGCACAAAACTGCCCAACTGTAGTGGTCACAGGTGTATCTCTGCAATTCTGAGAGATGTGTGTAAAGTGAAGACTCGCCCCTTGTATTTATACGGCCTCTTCCAAACTATCAGGGCCGACTTCTCATTTTGGGTACTAATTAATTCATATTAATTATCTCCTTTAGTCGACATCTCTTCTAGGATTACAGTCAATTCTTTTCTTGCTTCCAGAATATTCTAATCTTGTCAAAGGTCACAATGGAGGTTAATGCATCCCGCAACTACCATAATATCAACACAAACTTCATCTAACTTAAAGTTAATGTCTCAATATGTAGCTTATACTGTAAATTACCTAGTAAAAGTTGATATCCACCCTAATTAGAATATCTACATTACTAAGAAACATTAAATGGTGTTACTAGTGATGTATAAACTGTTACTAGTAATGTATAATACACCACTTTCCCAGACATTCCATACTGTGTTTTATTTATAATTGACCTTTATGATTGTACATCAATGCATGGAACGCAGTGTGAAAATCATCTACTTATGATGAGAAGGGTTCCCATTATGAAAAGCTTCTAATTATGGTGGGTGGGGTTCACTGTAAGGAAATAACTTCTTATTACATGAATGATCTGATGTATAATTTCATTGCCTTGCACCAAATTTTATATAATTTTGTTTAAATATTTTAATGTAATTTCATCCTTTATTTCATTATTGTTACACTATGAAAGTTATTTTACTATGTAGTATGTACCTATGGTACAACTCACCTTGCCCTCAATGGATCTCCAAGATTTCAGATTTCCTGTAATCGTAATAATTTGTCATTACTATGTACTTGTGGCACGATTCACCTTTCCTTCTGCGCATCTTCCAGATTTCACACTTCCTTTAAATTATAACAAGTTGTGCTCCAGTGATTTGGATGAAAATATAAACATCAAATTCCTATCTATTTAAGATGGTTAATACAGTTCAATTATGCAAACTAAAACAGTGCTAGAAAAGCAACGAGGAAGCAATAAATGCAAGTATTAAAGCCATTATAATGTGAAGACAAAGTGATGAACGATGGAGGTTAGTAAAAGGAGTTTTTTTTATTGTTTAAGTTTCCGTAAATGGGTTATTAGAAAACAGAATATCATAAGTAAGAGAGATTTAATGACTGAAATTTCTCAAATTTGGACCATCCAATGTAGTATTTGGGATTCTTTTATGATATGGAGCAATTAGTTTTTTTCTAATTAGTTTTTTTCTAAATTTTGTAATTTAATGAGAAAAAAAATTAATTTTCTTAAAATATGTAGTTCAATGAGAAAAAAAGAAAAAAAAACAATTATAATAAATTCATAGCCTCTAATTTGTTGTTGGTGAAGGGAGAACTGCTCGTAAGATGAAATGACTAAAGAATATGAAAAGTTATGAGGCTCTCATAAGTAAAAGTGGCACAAATGTAAATCTAATACCGTAAAATGATAAAAAGTTAATAGTGGAGTAAATTTGTAATTTCAATTAAGTTTGTTAATCATTTGAATGTGGCAATTAGATGGTCACACATTAATTTCTTAATCATATTAAATAAATGTTAAAAAGTAAACAGGTTAACTGAATGGTCATCATATTAAGTAAATGTTAAAAAGTAAATAGATTAACTAAAGCTTTTAAAAATGCTAGAAAGTTATGAACATAAGATCTAGTTCATTGATTTGGAAGGATGACTAAGAATATGCTAGCATCTTTAATTGATAATTATACGATTGAAATTTATGGTTAAAAGATCATTAAATGTGCCCATTATCAATAGGTGTAAGTGAATTCTATTAGTATTATGTCGAAACATATTCAACTTCTTAAATGTATTTTTAAAACTATGTAACTAGTATTATGTCTTCTTCAATGTATTTTTAAAACTATGTAGAAAAACAAACATATAACATAAATAAGGTAACAAATAATCAAAGATATCCATTTACTAAAGAATAATGTCACCTTACCATCCTTAACCGGATGCACAATTCATATTGTTCAATCTCTAAACTTATCTACAATCCAAAATTGGATAAGCTGTGAAAGGGTGTGGGTTTCTCCGTGGAAAGTGGGCTGTTTGGGACGACTTACCCTATGCAATGACAAATAAATTGAATCAGTAAAAACTTAAGTGGAATCCATTTTTTTCCAATCCTACCCATTCCAATGTGCTATGCAACTACGACGTTACAACAAACGATTACAATTACAAGCTTCGCAAACATTGTAATGCTCACTGGGCTGATCCCTAAAGCATGATTCGCATACCACTCCATCGCTGATTGGTTTGAATAGTCTCCAAAATTAATCAAAATTTCAACCATTTCAATCAAAACATTCGAAACCAACCATTTTCCATACATTACACAGAAGACTACCTTCTTCAAAACTCTTTACATGAAAAAGTCATTATAAAACGCATTCATTCACTGAAGAGAGCTTTGGATCTCGGGAGCGCCAGTCAGGCATTATATAAATGAGAGTATGAGTTGGTTGGTCGTGGTCATGGAAATGGTATGCTGACGCGCATCAAATACATGAATTCCTTACTTCCATAGTAAAATCATGCATTCGGGATGGAGCAACAAGCACCATGGTGGTCACAAAAATGACATGCTCGGCCTCATTGAAGGCCGAACACATCAGCTGACAATCATGCTTTTAGCATCACAAACAATATGGTGGTCACAAAAATGGCATCCTCAGCCTCAGTGAAGACCGAACACGTCAGCTGGCAATCATGTGTTTGGCATCACTAATACTACCACAGTTACAACTAAAAGCATATACAAGTACACTTTCACACGTTTTAAAATCACGCTAATTGCTGAAATCAGGTACAAAATTCAGTTTTAGATGGACAGTTCCGTGTTGCTTTGGTTAATAACTCGTAAGTTTACCATCCTTCAATCCTCGAGTCTCGCCCACGATGTTAAAGTTGAACCAACTCATTGAATTTTGAATTTTGCCTATGATTAGCCTAATTTAGATTTAAGCTTAAGAACCATCTTATCTAGTTGCAACCTAAAAAAAAATTGATAATATATTTTTATTACAAAAGTTTTTTTTATTTTTATTTTTTATTTATTTTTTATTTTTTATATCTAAAGAATGAAGGTTAAATGATATCTCATCTTAAAAAAGCTTTTTTTTAATAAGAAGGTTAAATAATGTCTCATCCTAAAATAATATTTATTTTTAAATCAATATCTATAAAGTATAGAGAGACTAATCAAATTTCTTAAGGTGTAAATTATTGTCCATTGATCACAAATATTTCCATATTATTTATTGTTGGAACGAGGGAAATGAAAACACCGATTTTTATATAATAAAAAATACCATATTTGTCATGATCTGATTCGACAAGGGATTGAAGGTCTTATTGTCAACTTCGCTATTCTGAATGCTATATATGTTGGCATATCCAAAGTATTTCATCATATATGCTCTTTTTGAATCATATATTTTCTTATACATTGGTCGAAGGTGATTTAATGCTAGCATTAGTTCGAGTGTTCGCTTTAGCATTTTCTACTAGCTAGAATACATTCTCTAGCATATTACTATGTGTGATTTTTGTTTTATTCTTGCGTGCTTCGAGAGAAGAGGCCTGCCACACTGCATTTTTTCTTAAATGTTTGCACAGGACTACGTCCTTTGATGGTTCTAACAGTCTTAACTGGTAGTCTTAAATGTTTATTGTACAGAGGCGTTGCAATATAGTTTCGTTCCATTTTTTTTATGATCTTGTTTGCAGTGAAATTGTGTTGAACAGTTCTCCGCCGACATCAATGGTTTAGTGGTCGATCCTTGTTCAGTGGTTCGTTCCATAATCCTTGTTCTTGTTTGATTCAACTTTTCAAAGTTGAGGTCTTGCAGTTGTAGTTGGACCTCTTCGTGGTTGTCACTGGTTTGTTGTTCTTCAACTTTGCAAGCTGTTGGACCTGTTGTTGTGGTTTGTAGTTTTTGGGGCTGAGTTGTTGTCATCCCTCGTTGACGGGTAAGTTTTTGTGCCATCGTTTCGTTGGTATTTTTCAATGGTGGGAGTCCCTACCTCGAAATTCTGTTGCAGACCATCTTTCACTGTGCTCTTAATTTTTGTCCTTGGAAACCATGCATCTTCATATGACGACTGCCACGTCCATAGCCATTTTGAAAATTGCAATGAAGAGGGGTTTTCGAAAAATAGTTCGGAGCTATCAGAAGAGGGAACCATCCGTCGGGGTGTAGACGCAGGGAATGATTTTATTCTGTGGGTCGAAAAGTTGCGTCCAACTATTACCTTTGTCATGTCCTTCGTATTTTGCAGAACTTTTTTTCTGGCTCTGAGAAGCTTGTAGGATACACACCATGAATAGGTTAAAATCGATCTTTCCGCTGAGTAGATTTATGGTGTTATTTATTTGGGTTTTTTCTTTTTCTTTGGTTCACTTTCTAGTGTGGCTTTGTTTTCTTCTCATCTTCTATGGAGACTAGGGGGGATTGAAGCTGACAAGAAGAAGGTTGAAAGGTACATACGGGGATTGGTACCTAGTTCCGCGCTTGTAGTTTTCCTATTTTGCTTTCCTTTTTTTTGCCCTTTTCTCTGTTTTCATGCAAATTGAAAGTATCTAACAAACAGCTTCAAACTGACAGTTCAAAAGATGAAAGAAGTAATAGATGTTGAGTCATATGAAATAGATACACACTCCATTATACATGACAACATTTACGAGGTTTTGCATAGAAATGCACTTTTTAGATTGGATGCATTCTTGTATACTATAGGGGATTGCCTTTTCGATGCATTTCAGGTTCTACTGCAATTCCACTAGTCCTCGACCGAAGTGCGTAATGGATTGATAGATTATTTCTTGGGTTGTTTAAAAAATGGTGACGTTGAGGCATTAGAGTTGTATGAATACAAACTGGAATCTGATTTTCTTCGGCAGTTGCATGGAATACATGATGTCCAAACGTATTTTTCAAAGTTGTGGTTGTCTCCATCTCCAATTCTCCCTGCACATGAGAGGGGACTTTGGGGAGATACATTTTGTATATGGTGGCTATCTAACTGGCTCAATATATCAATTGGAATATGGTCATTGACAAGAAAAACAAGATATATACTATTCAACAAAACTGCATCTTACAATCCATATTGCATCTTGTTCCATATGCCAATGTTGTCAGTGATCATTATGAACCACTACTGTACAGAAAAATGTCCATATGGAATGTTGAAGAAGCTCATAATTGCTTGTCCCTCATTTTCAAAGACCTTGAATCGCAGTGGAAATGGATTATGCATCACATAGACTGCCATGGTTTACAGCTAGCAACAAATGTTGTGTCTACCTCTGGAGATAGTTTGTTCAATGCAATTTGTTGTTTGTTAGCAGCAGAGTTCGATGTGAAGTCATTTTAGCTTTACACTGTACAGTCCTTTTGCAATGCAATTATAGGTGGCACCCAACATGATTTTAGGTTCTTTCATGAGCACCTATCACCATATCTCCTACAAAATATGTTGGCAATTGGAAGTTGGCAAGAATACCTTGTAAACATAGAGTTGCCATATGAAAAAGGGAATGTGGAGGGTTGCAGATTGTGTTTGCAATGGTTTTTTATCATGTTCAGAGTAAATATCTAGGTCTGGTCAGCTTTGTTAGATGGCACTGTCCATTCCTAGTCTATTGATTCAAATTATGATAAAAAAAATGACATCCTCTCGTTGAAAACAGATACAACACATATCCATTATGGACCTTTGCTTGGACATATCAGTGGTTCAGGGTTGAATTTCCATGCCAACCAAACCACATCGAATATGCATACGTGTCGCATGCTTTTTAGTGAGAATGAAACCCCTCCTGGTTGCGATATGGCCATATAGGGCTTAAACGAAAAAGACATGCGTGAAATTCGTCATAGTTTTGATGAGGCCATATAGGGCTTAAACAAAAAACGTAGAGTAAGTTGTCACAACTTGAAAAAAGTTATGCGTAAAATTTGTCCCAGTTGTGATGAGGCCACACACCCCTTAAACAAAAAATGTACACTAAATTATGACAACCTGAATCAGAGTGAAATTCATCCCAGTTGCCATCAGGTCATCGTGCCCTTGGACAAGAAACGTAGAGTAAGTTACCACAACTTGAAAAAGGTCATGCACGAGAGAAAAAAATACATTCCTACGCTTCCTCTTAGAGAGAAACTCACATATCACAATCTAAAGAAATTTTTTCGTTCACAATAGACTAGAAATAGGTACGGTCACATATCCCAGAATGGTCCTGCAACTGTCACATTTCGTGGCCTAGAAGCAACACCATGCACTACTACTAATGAAAACCAACAAACACTTTCTACTCATACTTCCATGCAAAATAAAAATGCAAGACAAACGTACATGAACCAAATTAAAGACACTCCTTCCATTGAGTGTGCAATTTGTGAACAATTGAATTTCTCAAAAAACAGTAAGTCTTTCACGCCTGATTTGCAAGCATAATACCTCTGCTTGATAGCGCACGATAAACCATTTTCCAGTTGCAAACTTTATCTTCCATGCAAACGATCGCTTGAAAATGGAAAAAATCCACAATTTGCAACCCCTGAGAAAATAAGATGTAATACACCAGTACCAGATGTAAGTGCACTTACGAAACTTGAGGAGAGACTTGTGTCTCTGCGGATTTCATTTGCACAAATCAGGCCTTGGGGCTATAAATGACCCCATATGGGCTTAACAAGATCAATTATTAATGTGCCTGTTCAGTTAGATGTTGTGCAAAAATCCTTGCCACAATTCATTAGCGATACAATGAAAAGTGTTGTGGCTCTGAACAAACCGATACACTAGAAAACAATCACATTGAATACCTTATAAGAAAAGACCTAGTGACATGTACTCGCTACTATAAACATATAATAAATGGTTTGAGACAATTGATATGCCATGTTGAAACGTTTTTCGAAAAAATATCAGACTACATTTTTGTGACTAAATTCCAAAATAGAGGAAATGAAGATGACCATGCATTGTTGTGGATAGAGGGTGCACCAGTCTATGGAGATGAAAGCAACTCAGAGATTGAACAATTTGTGGAGAAATACATAACATACAACAAAGATCATTTAGATCCAAAACTTGCCAAAGTTCATAGACATTACCATACAAGAAGTTGTAGAAAACAAAAAAACTCGCAATGCAGATATAACTTTCCCATGCCACCAATGAGAGCTACAAGAATCATAGAGCCACTTAGTTTAGAGGACAATGTTTTTGTTGAGACATCTAAATCCTTGTTCGCATTTCTAGAACAAGGAAAATTTGATGAGTTGATGAGCTTCGATGCATTCTTGACAAAGCTAAATCTATCAGAAGATGAGTACATCAAATCCATACAATGTACGCTTAAGAAACCAACAATTTTCCTTAAACTATAACTTTCCCATATTTGAAACAACATTTTCTCCAAGGACATGCCAGTTATGTGGAAAGAAAATACAAATGCAGAGTACGCGCTCAATACATATGCTGCAATGTTCTACTATACCTCGTATATGACAAAGGTTGACAAATATATGACAAGTGCATTTAGAAGAATACACAAAGAACATGAAATAAGTCATATTGATGCCATACAAATGATACACACACTTGGCAACACATTCCTTAATATTCAACAAATGTTTTATCATCATGCAGTTCACATTGCACTTTCCCTGCCCCTCACTTGTAGTTCAAGAAAATGTGTCTTCATAAAAACATCTCCACTTGAAAAATGCACATTTGTGCTTAAACCACTGATTTTTCTAGAACAAGAGCCTGGCAATTCAGAAGATGTGCTATGTCACTCTATTGTTTATTATTACCTTCAACGTCCATCTCCTATTAGGCATATATGTTTAGCATAATTCGTATCACATTACAAAAAAAATGGTGTGCCCATATCAAAAAGAAGAAAGCCCTCTGTGATACGGTTTTTCAAATACATTAAACATTCTGACTATGTAAACTATTTTAGAGAAAAATTGCTGTTGTACATTCTGTTTGAAGAAAACGAAGAGACACTAAATCATAACTTCTCTACATGAGAGGCTGCGTATGTTTCCTCTGAGACTATAGTGCACATCAATGAAGCTAGATTTACCTACAATGTTAATCCAACATGGGGTGAGCTATAAATTGTAGTTAATGAGTTAGAAAACCCTGACAATCCTCATGAGACATTCACAAACCGAAAAACAACCAGAACTCCTTGCGATTCCTATGACTTATAAGCGGATTTGCCTCGTCCTCTAGCAGGTGGAGGTGAAAAATGTATCAATCGTGGTTTTCAAGTCACAAAACATCCTTTCTTAATTGAAAATAATGAATACCACAAAATAAGACGTATGTTGAATCAAGAACAACAAACAATTGTAAAGGACATTTCTCTTAAAAAACGCTTGAACATGGACACTCTTGTGCAATTGTTCCTTACAGGCGGAGCAGGAACAAGAAAGACATTCACAGCAAAAGAACTGTTCCAAATGCCTATATGAATCTATGATTCAAACAATTCCTCTGATCCTATGAAACCAAAGGGGCTAATAGTTGCATACACAGGAAAAGTTGCATATAATGCAGGTGGAACAATAATCCACTCTACATTTTTAATGCCTTTTAACAAGTCACAGTTTCTTCCACTTAGCAAGGAAATGTTGGATACATTGTCTAAGATTTATGAGGAAATCCAACTTGTCTTTATAGATTAAGCATCTTTGATCGAAAGTTTGTTCCTCTATTCCATTGACAGTCGACTAAGAAGCATACAACATGTGCACATGAAATACTTTGGAAACATTGACATGATATTATGTATTGATCTTTACTAGGCACAACCCATCCAAGATTCATTGATATTTGAACAACCTACCATTAACATGGAAACAGTGATGCATGATTTCTGGAGAGACAATATTAAATGCTTTGGATTGCATACTACAATGCGCTAGACATATGAAACACTCATTGCAATTCTGAACAGAATGCAGACAAACAACCAAGCATATGATGACTTAACATATATCAATTTGAGGTTCTTGCGGCCTGCACCAACAGACCCAACGTTCCCTTACATGTTCTACACAAATAAAGATGTTGCAATGCATAACATCCATATTTTATCGCTCATGCCTAGCGATGATATCATCATCAATTCAATTGACCTGGAAGAACACAACCATGGAAATGTGCCACGTCATGAAAATACAACCACTCTACCTTGCAACTTGTCCTCAAATTAGAAATGATGGTTGAAATATATGCCTGCAACTATGATTCACAAGATGGCTTGGTCAATGGTGCAAATGGAATACTCAAATGCTATATGAAAACAAAAAAACTTGATGTCCTTTAGATTAAGTTCCATGAACCGCATATAGGCAAGAGAAAAGCAAGCAAGTTGTCTTATCTATATAATTAAAACATTGGAAGCGATTGGACACATATTTTGTGAATATCAAATCCAGTATCGACATGAGCAAAGATAGGTCGACTGAAAATTCAAAAATCGTTTCTGATTCACTTCCATGTGAACGTACAGTCCACATATCACAAGGAATAACACTTGATAATGTTGCATTTCATCCTGTTGGAATTCAGATACATGGACTTGTATACACAACAATGTCCTGTGTCAGAAGCATAGGATCCTTGTATTTACTAAGTCCTCTTACAAAAGATAACTTCAAAGTCAAACATAAAGTTGATATTGAAATGGAACGACTTAAGACCACCGAAAAATGGCAACTGCACTATGATTACCAATTCATACAAACAAATTCATGTGTATCAATTCTCTAGCTTAACACACACAGCTTAAATGCACACATGGATGATATACTCAATGACTTTGATACAATGCAATCCCATATTTTGTTCTTGCAAGAAACATACATGGCATTATGCATGCAGAACAAAGAATTCCCAAATCAAAATTGCATATCAAGTTACATTGCACCTGGGGTGATGATATTGGTGAAAAAACATGTACCAATTTTGGAACATATACATATTGAAGAAAACAATGTTGAGGTGGTGCTTGCAAATTTTTTTTTTCATGAAACATAAATTGCGATACTAAATTTGTATGTTGCTCCCCATGCAAAATTATCCAACATAGTAGATGTTATTTGCAATGCATTGGTCCATTTCCATATGAACGGGCCCATTTTGCTTGTACGAGACTTCAATATTGACATGCTACAAAAAAAATGGAAGAACAAAAGAATTGGAAAACTACATGTTCAAATACAGTTGCCGCTTTCTTTTGCACAACACAAACCATATGCAAAACACACTTATTGACCATGTGTGGTAGAGTGTGCCCATTCCTCAATACAATATGTTTATCTTAGACACATATTGGTCTAATCACGATACAATTGGTATTAGACTTGAATTATGAGATGTACATCAAACATTTTGCAAAGTCATATTTCTATATTTCAAAGCATATTTGTATAGCTTGTTGCCAAAAAAAATAAAATTATCCAACTTCTTAGTTTTCCCTGATTTGTACACATACTTCTCCGGTCACCATATATTTGGTGTTGTACTTGAATTATAAAATATACATTATGCAAAAGAAACAAAAAAGTTACATCATTCTAAGAACTATATGTTACTCTATTCATCTTATTCTATTTTTTTTAGTATATGTACATAGTACTTGCCTTTTTCTTTACATGTTAACTTGTGTTCATATTCCTTTTTTTTTGTACTTTTGTTCATAGAAACAAACCGGAAAACTAGACGCTGCAAAGAACTCCTAAGCAGAGATGTAGAGGAATCCATGCAAAGGTGCGTTTTTTCTATCCGTGTTCCATATTAAATAGCTTTTTGTTTACTCTCTCTCTATTTGTTGAACTGGTTTGCAACTATGTTTTTTTTCTTTTTCTTTTGCACCTCTTTCGACACTCCATATCTTCCTCTACATTCACTTTCCTTCGTGTGTGTAATAAATATTCAATGTTGAGCTCGCCAGTCCTAGACTCAGTCTGTCAATTTTTATATCGCAGAACTCTGAATATTGTTTGGAGGACACAGAACAATAGAAGTACAATGTTGAGCCAACCAGCCCGCAAGTCTGCTTATCAATTTGTATATCACGCAACTCTGGCTACTACTTGCAGGTCATGGAACATTAGAGTCCCATTTTAGATCCCACCAGCCCGCAAGTCGACAATCCAAAAAAGTGGCTAAGTATGGAATAAGGGATCTATACATGCTCTATAACATGCCATGTCCATACTTTATAAAAGTACATATTTAGTATGTATTTCTCGTTTCCTGGAACCCGCCAGCCCTGGAGTCTGTCTCTCAATTTTTATATCACGGAACTCAATAGAGGTACAATGTTGAACCATCCAGCCTGCAAGTCCTCTTGTCAATTTGTATACCGCGCAACTCTGGGTGCTATTTGTAGGACAGAGAACATTAGAGGCCCAGTTTAGAGCCCACCAGCCCGCAAGTCCGTGATCTAATAAAAGTGCAATGTTGAGCCAGCCAGCCCACAAGTCCAGTTGTCAATTTGTATATCGCACAACTCTAGGTGCTATTTGCAGGACACAGAACATTAGAGGCTCAATTTACAGCCTGCCAACCCACAATTCTGCGATCCAAAAAAGTGGCTAAGTATTGGAATAAGGGATTTGTACATATTTACTATGTATTGCTCATTTCTGGGAGCCCACTAGCCCTGGAGTCCATTTGTCAATTTCTATATTGTGGAAATCAGTAGAGGTACAATGTTCAACCAGCCAGCCCACAAGTCCGATTGTAAATTTGTATATCATAGAACAATAGAGGCCCGTTTTTTAGCCTGCCAACCCAAGAACCCGTGATCCAAAAAGTGTACATGCTCTATAAAATCTCAGCCACCCTGCATGTCCGCTTGTCAATTTTTATATCGCACAACTTTGGGTGCTATTTGTAAGACACAGAACAATAGACACCTATTTTTTGATCCCGTCGGCCTGAGAACCACGATCCACAAAGTGGGCAAGTATGAGATGCTATATTTGTACATGCTCTATAAAATCTCATGTCCATACTTTATAAAGTTACATATTTAGTTTCTCCTAGTTTGCACACATACTGGTCTGGTAACCGCATAGTTGTTGTTGCACATGGATTATGGAATATGCACTATGAGTCAGACCGAGCCCTTTCATTTCCTTAGCCAATTTTAGGTCCGTGATTTCCCCGGTACGCGTTATCGAACTCTCGTTCCTATAATGACCCTGCTTAAATAGGTGTATATGATTATTAATTATAATTAATTTAATAATATAACTATCCTAAAAGATTAGCTAAACCATAATTATTTCTTAAAATAACATTAACTAATTAATTATTATTAATTAGTTATTCATGATTGTYAATGATTAATTTAAGTATTAATTAACTCATTAATTAATAAGGTAAATAAATAAAAGGAGGATAATAAATTATATTATTAAATTAAGTTACATACCCAAAAAGGGATAACATATTAACTACAAGGGATAAGATATTAAATAAAGGGGATAAGGGGCATTAACGGGAAAGGATAAGAAGGTAATAAATGGGTTAGGTAGGGAGTAAATGAGGGGGGAGTCGATGAAGGAGGAATATGGAGGGGAAGGAGGTCGACGGGAGGGGATTCTACGGGGGGGATGGGGGATTAATTTGGAGGGCTCTTGGATTTTGCAGAGAGGTGGAGTTTTGGGAGTGGGTTTGTATCAATGCACCAGGGTTGCTGGAGGTTTTGGGCACGGGGGCCAGGATATCCATATGATATCCTGGAGCTAGGGAGCTACCTAGTTGGCAGGGAGGAACTAGGTTTTGGGCAGTGTTTTGTAGCAGCGATCAAGGAGGCAAGCGACGGACAAAGTAAGGATTATTAGCATCAAACTTAGGTATTTATTTAAAATTATGCATTGTTGTATTATGTTAGAAAAATTTATTATTCATTGTAAAATTTAAGTTACATAAGTTACTATTATGAAGATTATTATGCTGTTATGGAATTATTGTCTTAGTTTATGAAATAAATTGATGTAAAATCTATTCGGTCCCTACATATGGTATCAGAGCGTCTTAGTTTGAAATCTGGTCCTATGGGCCAAGTTCTCAGCTCCAAGCTCCAGTCCTCCAGTCCCGCCTGACCTGCAAACCAAACCAAATGCAAAAATTTTAACACAAATATAAATATAAAAGAAATACATATTGAAAATGTAAAAAAAATTTTACCAAAGTAAAACAAGTGAAATCCATGAGTTTATTTAACAGTAAAGCTCCTTTGTTTCATGTAAAATAGTTTTACAAACAAAATTACAGGGTTGAAGATTGAAATGCGCAAAATTGGCTGAGTTAGAGCCTAAAGTCAATATCCAAATAAATAAATAAACTTGAAAAGTTAGATTCAACCTAGAAATAAACGAAATAAGAAAACGTAAATTGAAATATACTTTGTTCAAAAAATATACAACGGTCGAGAAAATATATATGTATAAAGTTTTTTTTTGTTAACACGTAATGTTCAGGAAGGAGAGGTGACTGTATACCAAATATTTTGGTGTTACTAGCTATTAACAACCTTACATTGAACCCTTAATACCTGGGAGTGAGAGAAGTTTCTAAAAAAATCAAAATTTAAGCATTACTTTCAGGATATTGAAAAAAAAAAAATCAATCAATTTAACTCTGAATAGTACTGATGAAAATCTGCATACATATTGAGTTACTTACATCGACAAAGTAGTCATGAAAATGGAGATAAAGAAGAGAGCCAGCCATGCGTGCTTCCTAAGCTACGACTCTTTGAACTCCAGCTAAAACAATGGCTTCAGCCTGTGGACATATCCATTGATAGTGATCGGGCCTTAATGATCCATGAGCGCTTTCTCTCATGCTTACCCATGCCGACATCAACGCTGAAACAAAGAAAAATCTCAGAGCAGCGGCTGATGAACTGTTTCCGTCCAGCTGACCCTCCAGCTTTTCTAATTCGGAAACACATCTTTGCCAAATCCATATTCAATTTACGGAAACGTGTATCCGAGATCTGACCCAAGTGGATCCGGTGAATTAGTTTTATTTCAAGGAGGAGGAATATAATGTAAAAACAATAAGCCTTGATTGAATCTGGTATGCCCATGATAGGTAACCTTTTTACGTTTGTCCTTGTATTTACACGATAATTACCACGGGATGGAAAATGACTGCAAATCACAACTAAAATCCATAAAGCATGTCACTCAAAGTATATTTCAGGTCACATATAGCAGCCAATCAAATATTAAAAAGGTCATGTACAAAATTAAGATGATTTTGTCGAAACCTTTCTGTTAATGAAAGGCAAAAGCATGAGACAATAGGTTGGCTTTTAGCATAGCTAAATAGGACTTTTACCTGTTTATAACTTTATTACTTTCAAAATCGTAGTACATTGCTCTACAGCATAATGGAGCAGCCTAAACTGAAAGACAATATGCATATGTATGTCTATGTATACGGACTATACTATAAAAAAAAAAAATTACATTTACATCTTTTGAAACATAGAAAGGGAGTTGCGTAAAATGGTCAATAATAAGTAAAATTGTTGCTTCAACATTTGCCTTTACCTTTGATTCCTCCACTCTGTAGGCTATGGTGGGACTAGAACTTGAACTGGAGCTATGGACTTTGTGAGTGAGGTAAACTTGCTCTGCGTCAAAATTAATACGAGAACCGAAGAAATAATTATAATTATTCCTAACCATGTAATTAACAAGGCATTTCCGGACAGTAAGTTCCAAAAATCCTGTACCATTAGTATTAGCTCCTCTGCGATCAACAATTCTCAGAGAAGTGAGTTATAATTAAAGAATAAAATGACCAAGGCTATGTGCACGAAAAAAAGGAAAATAATAAAAACATTGACCGGACGCATGGAAATATAACAGTGAACCCAAGTGTGCCCCATACGACACTTTTTTTTTCATTTCAGGAAAACCCTCAAATAGTTGAGGAAGAGTCGGAAGTAAAGCACTAAGTTACTTCGAGATATAAGGGCGTCGTTCCGTGTCAGTGACGCCCCAATTGTTCCATGAGGCTCATCGGTAGGAATGTAGACATCATGGTCAAACTGCACATACAACATCACCAAGGAATGCAGGATGTTCAATTCAAGGAGAAACACAACGTAACCATTTATGTGAATAGATAGAAGAATGATAGGTGTTCATTCTTTGAATAGATTGGGGAGGTAATGGAAAGTTCACGATTAGTGAGTGTGAGTGAGAGTCAGAAGAGTGAGGGGAGAGTGAATTGAAAACGTTAGAAGAAACTACCTTCTCCTCCGATGAAGTATTATTGATGCAATACTGAACATGAACTTGGTCGACCTTCACCACCTCATTGCTATTACAAGGTATTTCTCTGCCAAGATCCTGATAGAATATTGATGTCGGGAGCTCTTCTAAGGTTGATGACACAGAAGTAGGCAATCCTCCTTTGAAGTTCACATCCGTAGACTGTGGAGAAGATTCAAAACTTAATTGTTTCTGCTTCCCGTGCAGATCGGAGAGTAGGATAACATCTGAATGATCAACAGCCTCATAGTTTTCCATTTCCATTCCACTAGTTGATTCTCGGAAGCGGAAGAAGCTCTTGTCGCTGTTGAATTGGAATTCGGGGATGCAGGGAAAATTGAAAACTATGGCTGTGAAAGGAAGGGTTTAGCTGCAAAGAGAGGCTGAGAGGGAAACTGTGCGGAGGAGAAGGAGACAGGTTCAAGTTCATCTCTTCACCTGTGTCTGCCATTTTTTTCAAAATTCACCACAATAAATGAATATTGGTAGCTTGTCTCAATGCTGAACCATTGCTGCGGAGGATTCAGATCAGATTCCCAGGAGCTTTTTGCATGAGAACATCGATGAATAAGAAGAGCGAAGGGCATGTGGGCTGCATGCAATCCCCATGTTGCTGACTTGGGAGTCTTGGGTCAAGTGGGCAGCATGTGATCCCCACGTTGCCAATACAAGTTTTTTATTATTATTTAAAAATTGGTTTAATTTTAATTTCAGTCGTAAATATTATATTGTAATTATTTATAAAATTTTCTTTTATATATATATTTTAATTAGTTTTAAGTTGAAAATATATATAAAATTTTAATCCTGATATACTAATGTTAAAAAAAAAATCAAAGATTCGATTAAAGTATAATTATGAAGTTAATAAAGTTAATTAGTTTAATAAAATATTAGTTAAGTTAATAAAGTTAATAAGTTTAATAAAATATTAGTTAAGTTTGAGTAATATAGGGTTAAGTGAAAATTTTAGAGGTCCAAGGGGTTTTGAACCCAAGACCACCCACCAAGCAATGCGTCTTAGGGAACAACCAAACACCAACGCACCATGTATGTGCCTTGAAAAACAAAAATGTATGTGTGTTGATTAAGGCAATTGAAGCTTAGGATTAAGTTTAGTCTAGATTATTAGTTTTTAATAAACTAGCACAGCTGCAAACTGGCTGGCGGTTGGCTAACGCCGAAAGGTACATAGCGCTAGTGAATGCCGAAACGTGGCTGGCAGTTGTGGACAATTATTTAGATGCCACGGTTTAATCCTAATTAATCACTAAATGTGGTAATTATATAACCTTACAGCATTTGTTTCTATGTGATTAGGTAAATGTTAAAAGTAAACATGTTAACGGATGCCTTGATAAATGCAAGAAAGTTATGAACAATAAATCGGACCCATTGATTTGGAGGATGACTAAGAATATGCCAGCATCTTCAATGTGTAGCCATCAGATAAGGGTTTAAAGTTAAGTAAGATTAAAAGATCATTGATTGTGCCCATTGTCAATAGGTGTATGCCTTTCGACGTAAATTAATAAACATAAGGTCGGAAGTTACTTTAATCAAGGTGTGAGAGAAAAGTTAAAAGGGCTTAGACTAGGACAAGCGGGAAGGAGGCGGCATATGCACTAGGAGAGTAAGCATAGGAAGTGGCGAGTAAGGCGCAAGGCTAGCGTAGCTATAGGGAAAGGGAACCAATAGTCCTTTTCGTAGGGGTGAAGAAATCAAGCTTAGACGCTTAATCCTAACCCTAACCTAGCCAATCCCCTAATGGAGTAATGTTTGTTTACAGACAAGTAAAGAAAACTTATGCCTAACCCTATTTCTAGTTTGAGTAGCACCAATTTGAAACATCCTGGAACTCACCCTGACAACTTTGGTTGATGTAGGTCAAAGCATACAGGATGGTCAGGACTCGAGGGAATCGAGGCAGGGGAGCGTCATCGCAAGCACCGCCAACACCACCAGCGCCACCACCACAATCGCCCAAACTAGCCCTCATATTGCGCTCGCTGGAAGCCATCAATGAGACTTTAAAGGGGCGACAACTGGCAGGGACTGAAGTGGAACCCACACCGTCTGGAACAGGTAATCCAGAAGCGTCAAGGGATTCAGGGGGAGGACCTCCACCTGAAGACATCACGCGAGAATTGCATAAGATCAAACTTTCGGAGTTTGTCGGGGGTTGCGCTAGTGAACGCGCGGAAGCATGGTTGGAAGGCATGACAAGTTTTTTTGCCTTAAGGGACTATGCGTCCAATTCCAAGGCAAAGATCGCCATTTTTTAGTTAAGAGACAGTGCCTTGAACTGGTGGGGCAACCTAGAAAGACAACTGCACCTTACCCCAGACATAGTATCTTGGGAACTTTTCGAGGAGAGGTTCTGAAGGAAATATCTACCAGCGTACTACGAGGAACAATAGGTAGGGGAATTTCATGCCCTAGTAAAGGGAAACAAAACTGTAGAAGAATATGAGATCAGGTTTATGGAACTGGTAAAATATGTGTCGTATATGGATAACGACCAACGACAGGCAGAGCGCTTCGTCTATGGATGGAACCCTAAGATAAGAGCTATGGTGCGGATGTGAAAATCGTCTTCAGTAGTGGAGGTGGTGGAAAATGCGCGTTACACGGAAGAACAGATGAAATTAACCGGGGGTACAAGACCGACATTTCCGCATCGCCCTGGATTCGTAGGAAAGGCCTTGAGGACTTTTCCTAGGGGAGGGGGCTCAAGGCCACCGCCATATGGTAACAGAGTCGCACCAAGGACAGTAACTGCAGGGATTTCAATGGTAGAGAGTGCAGCATCTCGATCATCGCCAACGATGAAGACACGTACACGACCATCTCAGGGAACAATGAGTCGGGGCAGGGGTTCCAGGGGAAGGAACTCATTTCAGAGGCAGTCACATAACAATGCACAGGTTCAATCTCGTGTTACCTGTTGGAGGTGCGAAAAACCCCATTACCAACGTGAATGCCCAGAGTTACAATTAGGGTTCATGCATAGAGAAGGAAAGGCATCGATGGGGAGAGCAAGTAGCAGCCATTAGATTTACGCAGTGGTTAATAACCGCCAGGCCAAACATCAATCCACGGTGGTGGAGTCATCAGGTACGCTAAATCATATCAATGTTAAGATTTTGTTTAATTCTAGTGCGACAGATAGTTTCATTTCACCATCTGCATTAGAAAAGAGTGGGTTGGCAGCCTATGAGCATGATGACTTTAAACAAGTTGAGATGGCTTCGGGGGAAAAACAAGCAGTAGGACCTAGTGTCGATAATTGTATAGTAGACTTGGGAGTGTGTACTACCAGGTTGAAGGTATATGTCACTGCTCTCGAGGCATATGACCTAATCATTGGAATGGATTGGTTAGAAACTCATCGATATTTGGTAGATTGTTTCGCAAAGAGGGTGTTTTGTGTCGATGATGAAGGAAGACCAGTAGAGATCCAGGGTGTATAGAGAAAAGTGTCGTTACTCTTTATATCAACTATGAAGGTTAAGCGATGCTTGAGACAAGGGTGTCGACTTTATGTAGTGGAAGCAGTGAATGAAAGGAAGGGACCCTCATTGGATCAGTACCCAGTATTGTCAGAATTTTAGGATGTTTTTCCGAACGAGTTACCAGGGTTACCTCCTGAGAGGGAGATTGATTTTACCATTGAGCTAAAACCTGGTGCAGAACCAATCTCCAAGACTCCGTATCGGATGACAGTGCCGAAACTTTGTGAATTGCAAATGCAGTTGAAAGAGTTACTGGACTTAGGGCTAATAAGGCCCAGTGTCTCACCCTGGGGTGCACCAGTATTTTTTGTAAAGAAGAAGGATGGATCCTTACGACTATGTATAGACTACAGGGACTTGAACCGTGCTACAGTGAAAAATAGGTACCCGGTTCTGCGAATAGATGAACTCTTTGATTAGATGAAAGTAGCAGCGGTATTCTCAAAGATCAATTTGCGATCAGGGTATCATCAATTAAGGATTAAGGAAGGTGATATCCCAAAAACTGCCTTTCGAACTCAGTTTGGATATTACGAGTTTGTTGTAGTACCTTTCGGATTGACCAATGCACCAGCAGTATTCATGAGCCTCATGAACGACATATTTCGGAAGTACTTAGACCATTTTGTACAAGTATTTTTAGATGACATCCTCATCTATTCCAAAAATGAAAGAGAACACGAGGAACACTTGCGAATAGTGTTGTCCTGCCTTAGAGAGA
>JZKD02S1648672.1:36801-49125 GCA_000966675.3 Picea glauca | reverse complement strand
TGCATACATAAATTACTAAAGGATGACAGTTTTGATTATTAGTACATGCACGAGATTTGCATGTACTATCTACACATGCATTTCTTGTACATATACACTAGTATGTATGAGTTTTATTGACTTACTTACTGGTAATGTTGGTTAATTGTTATGAATGTGTGAACCGTGTTTCTTTTCCTTGTACCTTAAGATACCTTAACTTCGGGACGAAGTTTCCTGAAGGGTGGGTGTATCAGTGCACCGGGGTTGCTGGAGGTTTTCGGCATGGGGGCAAGGATATCCATATGATATCCTAGAGCTAGGGAGTTACCTAGTTGACAGAGAGGAACTAGGTTTTGGGCAGTGTTTTGCAGTGTTTTACAGCAGCGGTCAAGGAGGCAAGTGGCGGACAAACGGAGGATTATTAGCATCAGACTTAGGTATTTATTTAAAATGATGAATTGTTGTATTATGTTAGAAAAAATTATTATTCATTGTAAAATTTAAGTTACGAAAGTTACTATTATGAAGATTATTATGCTGTTATGGAATTATTGTCTTAGTTTATGAAATAAATTGATGTAAAATCTATTCGGCCCCTACAGTTCCCAATGTTTTGAGTGTGCATATTGCATCCAAAACTTGGTAATCCATGTCTATGCTCGTGGGTTCCTAGACAACGGAGTGGCATATTTCATGTCCATTTATATATCTACATCACGAGTCCAACCGAATGTCGTTCGTTTTCATAATTCTCGATTTTTATGACCATGGTGTCCTTTGTGAGATCCATCCAACTCTCATGCCTCGTGTGCGCAGTATACATATTGCGCCCAAAACTTCGATGATCCACAATTGGACCCATACTCGAAGCTTGTGAATCATTTGCTAATTTTCTTTAATTAAATTATACAATATCAATATTTATTATTAATAATTTAGTACTTGAAAATAATGTTTTTAGATAATGTTAGCTATATAACATATATGTTATATCTTATACATGTAGACAATTGCAATATTGAACCCGCTAGTCTTGGAGTCTGTTTGTCAATTTATGTATCACGAAACTCCTAGTGTTGTGTGGAGGACACAGAATAATAGAAGTGTAATGTTGAGCAAGCCAGCCCGATCGCCACATATCAATTTGTATATCACGGAATGCTGGGTGCTATTTGTAGGACACAGAACAATAGAGACCCATTTTTCAGCCCGTCGGGCTGAGAACCCGCAATCCAAAAAGTGGCTAAGTATGGAATGAGGGATCTGTGCATGCTCTATAAAATCTGATATCTGATATTCTCTATAAAATATGATACAGTGC
Organism: Picea glauca; assembly: GCA_000966675.3. Lineage (NCBI taxonomy): Eukaryota > Viridiplantae > Streptophyta > Pinopsida > Pinales > Pinaceae > Picea > Picea glauca. The sequence continues at coordinate 47,822 of JZKD02S1648672.1, read as the reverse complement.
AATCCGATATTTTGTTATTGCAGAAAACATGCATGGCATTATGCATGCAGAACAAAGAATTCCCAAATCACAATTGCATATCAAGTTACATTACACATGGGGTGATGATATTGGTGAAAAAACTTGTACCAATTTTGGAGCATATACATATTGAAGAAAAGAATGTTGAGGTGGTGCTTGCAAAAGTTTTTTTCTATGAAACATAAATTGTGATACTGAATCTATATGCTACTCCACATGCAACATTCTCCAACATAGTAGATGTCATTTCCAATGCATTGGTCCATTTCCATCTAAACGGAACCATTGTGCTTGTAGGAGGCTTCAATATTGGCATGCTACAAAAGAATGGTAGAACAAAAGAATTGGAAAACTACATGTGCAAATACAGTCTCTGCTTTCTTTTGCACAACACAAGCTATCTACAAAATGCACTTATTGACCATGTGTCGTCAAATGTGCCCATTCCTCAATACAATATGTTTATCTTAGACACATATTGGTCTGATCACGATACAATTGGTATTGCACTAGAATTATGAGATATACATCAAACATTTTGCAAAGTCATATTTCTATATTTCAAAGCATATTTGTATAGCTTGTTGCAAAAAATAAATAAATTATCCAGCTTCTTAGTTTTCCCTGATTTGTACACATAGTGCTCTGGTCACCATACAGTTGGTGTTGTACTTGAATTATAAAATATACATTATTCAAAAGAAATAAAAAAGGTACATCCTTCTAATATATTTTTATTACACAAGTTTTTTTTTATTTTTAACAATGAAGGTTAAATGATATCTCATCTTAAACAAGTTTTTTTTAATAATGAAGGTTAAATAATATCTCATCTTAAAATAATATTTATTTTTAAATCAATATCTATAAAGTATAGACACACTAATCAAATTTCTTAAGGTGTAAATTTTTTTATCATTTCATTTTAGTTATTTCATATAACATCATAAAAGAATTTACACTTACCAAATTTGATCCTTATGGATGCTTGATAAATTAGGTTTAAGATGGATCTACTCTAGTTTAATATTTTTATGACTATTATGTTTTTTATTGAGCCAACTTTGATTTTTTTAATGTAATCTATAAGCCCCAACATCTCCTCCATGATCAATATCAACTCTCGTCAATGTTTCCCTTTATTTATAGGTTACTTTTATGACTATACATCACTGTTGAAACATGTTATGTAGAGAGTTTCAATACAATACAATACAAGATTTATGTTGGAAACCTGCCAACAAATACATGCATTTTAGTTAAATTAGGAATGTGCATACATGCACTCATTGTAAACGTATTGTGTAAAGTGTAATCTCTTTATGAACTGTTCGTGTAACTATGTGATCTATTGATGATCATTTTGTGTAACTGGGTGATAGATTTTATATGTACGAGCATACCCATAGAGGTGAGAGTGCAATCTATGTATAGTGTATAATGTGTGTAAGGAGAGGATAGTTGTATTCCTGAGATCGACTATTGTAATTCTCCCTTGAATAATAAGAATACTAAATATCATTGCCTGTGGTTTTTTCACATTTTGGGTTTCCACATAAATCACTATGTCAATTGTGTGATTGTTGTTCTGAGTTTTATCTTTCTCATTTATGCTCTAGTTTTATTCTATATTTTGCTTCCGCTGTCTAACAAGTGGTAGTAAAGCGTGTTAAGTAGGTACAACAAGTAATCTAACGTGAATTGTGTACATGTTTCCAGATATTTTTTGAGAACAACGGGTGTGATTGAGTGGGCTTCAGGTCATCGACACTTAAGACATTTGAATTTTCCCAAAATCTCAAAATCAAGTCACCTTGTTTGTGCACCACATAGAACTAACAAATTAGTGATCCCCCATCCACACTCAACTAGCGCTACCTCCAAAATCAACACCACACATAGTCCTAAGAGAGCATTGATCTAAAAGAATTTGCGATGAATTAAATCTTTTGCGATGGTATGAAGTTTTTTCTCTTATTCAAAGACATGGTCGAACCTTTGTCCCATTATGCTTAAAATGTGATGGTGAATATTTTATATATAAATAAAGTGGACATTCATGACGGGGTGGAGTGGTAAATAAGGTGAGGTGGATGATAAAATATTTAAAAAGGATAGATCATTTATTATTTAAAGAAGAGGATACCATTGTATAAGAAGTGGACTTTAAAAAAAAAAAAAAATTTATATATATATATATATATATATATATATATTGGATTAAATTTTATTTTAAACTATATCCTATCATTGTTTATTCATTATAAAAGGCTTAGTGTTATATTCTTGGTTTGAACAATTTATTTTTCTGCTAATGGAGAAAGTGAAGAGTTTTAAGTTTAACATGGAGAAATTCAACGACAATAATAGATTTATGCTATCGAAGCTCAACATGCAGGATATGTTTGTACAACAAGGATTGCAAAAGGCATTGGCTGGAAAGACAAAGAAAACGACAAGCATGACAGACAAGGACAGGGAAGATCTTGATGCAAGAGAACTTAGCACCATTTGTTTGTGTCTGACATATGAAGTGTTGTTTAACATCGTTGAAGAGGACACAATACCAGGTTTGTGGAACAAACTGCAGACTTTGTATATGCAAAATTCCTTAAAGAACATAATCTTATTGAAGAGATAGTTGTACAACTTGTGGATGAAAGAAGGAAGGAAAATTGTTGATCACTTGAATGTTTTCAATACTCTGATTTGTCAATTATGTGGTATGGATGAAACATACAAAGATGAGTATAAGGAGGTTACGCTACTATATTTGTTTCCTGAGTCTTGGGATTATTTGGTCACAACTATGTGGTTTAGCTCAACATATGTCATTGATTATGACATTGTTGTGGACGCTTTGTTGTGTGAGGTGGTGAGGAAATGATCCAATAAAGAAACCTCCACAACACAAGAAATGGTGGTCAGAGGTCAATCTACAGAAAGAGGGAAAAATAAGAGGGGTACATCATGTTGATGTTTGGACAAAATGGGGAAGAAATTCTCTTAGAATAATAAGGAATAATACAATTATTGATTATTAAATATCATATATAATAAGTAAATGACAATAATAAATAGTTATTTATTATTCAAGGGACGCATCCTTTCATGGATGGTCACCATATGTTTCCTATATATGGATCACTCAGCATTGTAATAATATATCGATCATATATTTTATCAAAAAAAACAACAACATGGTATCATAGAAGAACTGGACCTCACTCCCTCATAGCAGGGCTCAGGTAAATGGAAGAAAATAAAATTGTATTATAAAAACATGATCCGACAAAGCCTAGACGCATATACACAATAGGCATCCATTGATCCATCCCTTTAAGGATACAAAATGGGGCATATCTCATTATTGCCTCCACAAATAAAATTGCTTGTTGTTCGTTGTGATCTTAGGAGAGTTGTGCTTGTGGAGGCTAGATGATTGTACTGTAATTGTGATCAGGGGACATGTGAATAAGGAAAGAGGAGTCCCTTCATGGAGGATTCTAGATTTGTGCACTAGAATATAAGTGGATTGTGATAGAATATGGAGGAGAATAATTTCAAAGGCAGACTCCATGATTTCTCATTTAGAATGGTTACCTCTAGAGAGATGGTGCTCATCAAGTGTGGCACAAACAAAGATCTGGTCTGCACAAAATGATGGGAGGCATTAAAGGCCGCCAAGTAAAATGTGATGGGTATGGACAAGATCTTCAAAGCACCATATTTAACCCTTTGGGACATGAAGATTGTGTGACATCGGTCTTGTAATCTCTAGGTGTATCGATGTTTAATAGGCTGGAAATGTAAAACTTGATCATTGGTTGATGTAGCTTGTAAAGGATTCGTAGATCCGCTTGCATATGGCCATGACCAAGAAATGTTTTGATTACTTATATTAAGGATCCCATATTGAAGATAGTCTACAGGAAATTGTAGTGGAAAGAGGATACAAGTTGGAAAATAAACAGTTCTCCATCCATCAACGTGGAAGTCAAAAATCGAATGGTACATGCAAGTTGGTTAGTCATGCAGAACAATGATTGTTATCCATGAAGAAAATTTGAAACATCAGATTCGTTGGTGCTAAAACTTTATCTCACGAAAGATCGACCTCCTCTGCAGTAAAGAAGGTGTCAAGCCAGAGGAAAGCATCTTTTATGGGCTCATGGATTTGAGAATTTTGGCGATTTTACTAGAATTCAAAGGTATTTTATTTCCATATTGGAGGTGAATCCAAAATCGACAGGATCTTGTTGAAGAGTCGGATTGCATTTCTCGAGGAGCATAGGCTTGTGAAGAACACAACAAGAATCTCTCATTGAGAACAATGCAAAGGGATTGGAAATATTGCAACACCATATGCATGTGAGTCTGTGTGAGTGAGGGAAATTCTTGTTGTGCAATTACATCCAGAGGAAGACAAAGTGTAATTCTGGTGAAGAAATCCCATGGAGCAAAGGTGGAATTTCACTTGGAAATAAAAGAGTTCCACTAGATTGAAGGTGTTATGATATTGCATTGACATGAAACCAAAAGAATAAAAATCTTCACAAAGTGGGGAGCAACCTCTGCTACAACATTGTTGGTGTTGTGCCTACAGGCGGAAATCGAGGAAGAACTTGTTTTCATGCATATTTGTTTTCCTGTAAATTGATATAGAACAAATGGATGGTCTTTCTCTAATGTGGGACAACGATGTAATATTCTAAGTAGTCAAGAATTGAATATGATAACAGTCATTGTAGTAGGCATTGGAAATAAAGGGTCGTTATCCCTCATATGAGAACCTTTATTTCTTTGAAGGACCATTTTACTTGGCACAAGAGCCCAAAATATGTCTTACTATATTTGAGAAAATTTCCTTGTCTCTTGAAGGGGGACTTGGTTAGTGGACAATGAGATCACATGGTAGGTAGCATGATCTATTTTGAAGTAAAGACTCAAGGGGAATCATCTAGATCTTGAAAAGAATCAAACATGGAGGAGAAGACCTTCCAAACATGATGTCATGGAGTGACATCACCTTGTTGTCTCTAGACATTTTTCTATTGATATTTCTTCCCCCCTGCAACCCTCTCCCTGAACCACATATATAAATCCTAGCATTGGACCCGGGGTCACCATGGCTCTGATGCCTACTTCTTCATTTGATATGATTCGTGTCCCCAAGGGAGGTTGGAACCTTCCTCCCTACGGATCCAATACTAGTTATGATCTTTCAGGAGCCAGTACTCAAATGGGTGCCTATCCCACTTATTACCCCCCACCCATGTATCTTTCATCCGTCATGTCAGTTCCTTCGAACACTTTTTCCATGATAGGTCCTCAATTACCACCAAGTCTTTCATATGGAGAGAACCAGTTTTACAGTTCAGTCTAACCTCTTTATGGGACCCCTTCGCAATGGGGAAACATTTATCCTCACTCGTCCTACCTCGGTATCTTCACAGACCCCAGTGACGAGGCTCATCCAAACCTCATTAGACCGTTTTGGCGTGAACCAACACCTTTCTGGGCTAGGGCAAGAGGTACACCAAGATCCTGCTTCGCTTGCAATTTTTTAGAATCAATATTTCCCCATACCATGGACTCAAATGCCACCATTTATCACCAGGCTAGTCACTGTCAGCAATACTGGTGCTCCATCGCCAACCTATGCCAGTCATGTCAGCAATGGGTCGACTTATTATACAAACTATGTCGACAACTTGCCCCTAACCTCTACCAATTATGTTGCCGACACCATTCTTTTTTCCCCAAATCATAGCCATGTCATGTCTCCTGCTTCTATTCATCATACAGGAGATGACTCTCTTTACCCCGCTAGTTACATCGATAAGCCCAAACGCCTCATACATAAGCCTAAACTCTTTTGCAGGACTTGTGAAGGAAGTCACCTTACTCATTTGTGTCTGATTATTGCCGAGATACCAGAAGCGTGGGGCTCACCCAAGAGCCCTTCTAATTTTGAGGCATTCATGGTTTCTCTTCATACCACTTATCCCTTGATCATCTCGGTTGTTCCACCGACACAATATTCTCCCAACCTCACCCCCTTTGTTAAGGGAGAAGTGTGTCTTTCCCCCGTTACTATGCATCCTCTTCAACCTATAATGGAAGAAGTGGCCATGCCAGTGCAATCTCTTGTCAACCCTACTCTCCCTGAAGAGCATGACACACCTTTCATCCATGTCATCAACATTTCACACCTTCCCCCTTCTGAATGAGAGAGACTTATTCTTCCCCTGAATGCTCTCCCTCCAAGTCCCAACGAGGTTCCTTTTGATTGGGATGACCTAATGGGAAATCCCATTCCCCCACCTATGTATTTTCCATTAAGAGACATTATTCGAACCATCACGGAGACTGTATCCTCCATTAGAACCTTCTCCTCCTTGACTTGGAAAGCCTTGGGTTTTCCCAAGATCTTGTCAACTATTTGTATGATACTGACTTTCGGCAGAAAGCCGGGATGGGAGCCTTGGCCTCCCCCTTTACACATTGATTAGACTCCCAATAACGAGTCTCAGTTAAGCTCTTTTCTAACTCGTCCAAAAAATGAAAAGATCACCGAGTGATTTGTCCTTTTCACACTCGTTAAAATTGGATTTGAAATATCATGAGTCATATTTAAGCTCTTTTCCGACTCGCTATCAAAAATAGAAAATATTGCAGAGTGAACTTGTCTTTTTCACACTTGTAAATTGGATTTGAAAAGATGTCTATTTGGCACAAGTTTACCCATTTTTCACCCCAGGTAGACTAAAATACATAAAAAAAGGACATTTTTTGGCATTAATTTGTGATTTCATCTCATGCCCTCGCTTGTTGTATTGAGCCTTTGTCTGTTTCTCACTTTGCGTTATAAACCATTGCCTAAGCAGTTTGCATCCTCAACCAAGAAGTGCCCTTTTTTTATCCTTCACAATTTGACACCCTATACCTTGGAGGGAACATCACCCCGAGTGTCCATCTCCCACATGCATTTCCTTACATTGAGCATAGGTACGTTCCATTGTTGGAACTAGTTTTTCTTACTTGTGACACTCATTCCCTCCTCTGTATCATAGAATTCATTTGTTATGAAAAAATAAAAAAAGACGGGCGAGAAGGGAATAGTATATTGTAATTGGCAACAATCATGTTACCTTTGAACAGAGCACAAAGTTATTGAGTCTGCGTGTCATCATAATTTGGGTTTCGTATGGCCTTAGGAAGATGATCCCGCTACAAAGTTTTCTCTACCGATTGGTTACTCTTCCAGTCCCTATAGAGAACGTTATTGATGTCTCCTGCATCCAATTGTCACATCATTGTGTCCATGCTGCCGGAGTTCACCATATGTCTCATGATCTTGTTCAAAGGAAGTCTATCAACCTATGTTGACCACTCCTCAGAAATCTTGACTTTGCATGTCGTCCATACCCTCATTTTGTCTCAAAATCACATGACACTTTGGTATTATCATGGCCCTACTTTAATAATTGGTAGGTCACCTTGAACCCAACAATCGACATTTCATCATTGGTCATTGATTGGGTGGCTTCCCTTGTGTTCGACGAAAAAACATCTATTCACACTTTGGGATTCATGCAACATATTGGATTCCATTAGCCTTATTGGTGGTTTCCTTGCCATTGTCAGCAGTTTTTCATCATTGGATGCTATTCAGAGGGTCCTTTTTGTGTATTGCTTGCATTTGGCACATGTGAAAGACACACAGGGTCGTTGGTTCGTGAACATGTTCTTTGTCCGATATCCACCAAATCATGAAGCTCCTACTTTGTTCCTCATGATAACTGATGAGAGATGTACCAATGGTCTCCTTTTAGCAAGTCTCCTTCCATCGACTTCAGATCATTAATTCTGGATATGGGACCTAGAGTTTTATGAGTACCTTGAGGCTTGCAGTCATTAGTGGCAGGCTCTCTCACCATTGACAGATGAGAATACATCAATGTCTCTTGATCAATGGATCTCTCAAGTGTTCGACACCAACTCCTTTATTCACATTTGTAGAGATGTACTCGGTGCCTTGATACCTAATTTCATCATCAGTAGGTTGTCTCACGTTTGTTAATGGTATACTTCAATGATCGGTAATCAAATGATGTCTCATCATGATCGACCTCAACTCATTTATTCACATGATGTAGACTTGCACCATTGGCGGATAGTGTAGAAGACTTGAAGACATCACTATGTGGCCATAGCTTTCCTGAGTTGTTGCCTCCATTTCATTGGACCAATACCTTTTTTACTTCAGTGATCATGGGAGATCAAATTGTACCACATGGTATACAAATATCTTCAGATTGATTTTTGAGACTGGTTTCATTGGGCCTTGTTCGTGGCTATGACATCTTTTGGCATATAAACGCATTTGTATTTGCCCATTAATGGCCATGAACACTTGTTTTCTATATTTTTCACATGGATCTGCATTGTATTCTTGGCAGCCATGTATGCAAAGTCAATACATAATCTAATGAGCAATTGAGTTCATCCAACTAGTTCTCTACCACTCCACTTCTGGGTTATTTATAATGTATTTCTGGCATCGAAGATAGTCCTCTGATCTCACACATTAGGGGGCATCTGTTATAGCAATATTTGCCTCACCATTGTTATCTTGCATAGAGGGCCTTTTTCCATTTCTCTATGTAGAATTTTTATCCCTTTTTGATGAATCCAGAGCTAAAAATATACATTTTTCCACATATACGCTCCCTAACTACTGTGCAATATGTGTATACGCTTGCTGCTCCATTACAACTCATGTATATCAGGATTTGTGCCAAAAAATACAAAATGAGGCCAAGTTTCCATGTCACGACAAACGAACTCTGATACTTGGCCTTCCATATACTGGAAACATTCCAACTTGGCCCTTCAGTTGCATCCTGGAGGCTATGATAGAACAATTTCAAACTATGGAAAAGAAGGAGAAAGAATTCAACTTTGAGAGCAAAGTTACTTTGGAGAAATTACTTCATATTGAGTCTGCATCCCTTTATCCCTCAAGTCTGAACATAGTGTTCAACCCCCAAGCTCTTCCCTTATTATTGAGAGGACCTATTTGGCTCTTTCTCATGAGCTTGCCTTTGGTGGAGGATTTAAGTGGTGGGGACCCAGTTGGAAGGAACTTGGTTTCTTGGTTTCTAACCGTGCCGACACGGAAGTCTGTAATGTTGACACTTCTGTTGATCAATTATTAATAGAAATAATCCTTTCTCGTCCTCTTGGTATCTTGAAAATATATGATTATTATCCATGGGAGTATTTGTAATGTGTTTTAATGTATTATGCTATCTGATGTGCTAACCCCTTTTATATCATCACTATATACTTGTTTTTCTTGTTTGTTGAGAACTTCTCGTAGGTATAAAGCTTTGGGTCAAAGTGCTCAACGGTGGAACATCATCAAACATTGGATCGAGGTAGGCCTCTTTATTGTATTGCACATTAGTTTATATAACATATATTGGAATTGAGTAGATTTTTTCACTCATACCTATCTTTCGTGGTTTACCCTTGGCCATAGAGAGTTTTTCCCTTGTAACACCATCCTGGACCATTTTTCAAAGATAAAAATGATTGTCCATAAATAAAATATATGTCAGTGCTCCCTCCCAACCTGGAGAGCCATTTATTCCCTTTCTACTAAGGGATTTATTTCCATGTTCCCCAATTTTTCTTGGAAATATGCAAACTTTATTATGGATAGAGGCTTTGTCAATATATCTATTGTCTACTCATCTCTAGAAATATACTGGAGCTTCACTTCTCCTTCCTAGAATTTATCTTGAATAAAGTAGTATTTGATATCAATGTGTTTAGACCGTTCATGAAACAATGGATGTTCTCATAGACTTATACAACTCTGATTGTCACAGTGTATTATGGTCGAATCTAGAACCTGATCAAATAATCCAGAAATCAACTTTCTCAACCATATTACTTCTGTACATGCCTCACATGCTGCGATATGTTTTTCTTCTTCTATGTTGAGTGAGACAAACTTATGTTTCCTACTACCCCAAGATATTATAGTGGGGCCCAAGCTAAAACACATCCCTGAAGTACTCTTTCTATCTTATGCACTTATTGTCCAATATGAATTTGTGAATCCATGAAGTTGTATATCACTGGATGCGGTATATATTAAACCATAGTTTAGTGTCCCAGAATATATATTAGAACATGCTTTGAAGTTGTCCAATGCTCATGTATAGGTTCCACCTGGAATTGGCTTAGTGTGTTCACAAAAAACCAAATGTCTGGTCGAGTATTTACCAAATACATCAATGACCCAATCAATTGTCGATATAGAGATGGATCTACTGGATTAGAATCAAAATATTTTACGTTTCTTATATCTGTGGTCATAGGAGTCTCCATGGATTTGCAATCCATCATTCCAAACTTCTGGAGAATCTTTATTGCATACTTTCCTTGTCCAAAGAATACTTCATCATGCTTCTGACATACTTCTAGTCCCAAGTAATAATGCATGAGACCAAGATATTTCATATCAAACTCAGAAGCTAGTTCCTTTTTGCACTGGATGATAGGAGACTCTTCACTTGTTAGGAACAAATCGTCGGCATATAGTAGTAGAATCACAGGTGCATTGTTCATGAATTTGTAGTAAATATTTGGATCTGTGTGACTTTTTGAGAAACCAAGTCTCATTAGGTAGTTTTCTATTCTGGCATACCAAGCTCTTGGAGCTTGCTTGAGTCTATATAAAGCTTTATTTAGTCTGCAAACATGAGTGTCTCTAGAATGTAATTCAAACTCTTGAGGTTGTTCAATGTATTCTTCTTATTCGATTTCTCCATTAAGCATGGATGATTTTAGGGGCTAAATTTCGCTCATGGGCTAATTTTCCATGGTTTTTCCAAAAAATGAGATTTTCTATTTTAAAAATGATTCGCCCAAATTCTATAGGATAAAATTATTTTACCTTAAAAATCGCCAAAATTTTATAA
>JZKD02S1648672.1:10229-36751 GCA_000966675.3 Picea glauca | reverse complement strand
CCCAAATTCTATAGGATAAAATTATTTTACCTTAAAAATCGCCAAAATTTTATAAAAACTATATAAAATCCTTATAAATTTGAGTATTTTTACAAAAATATTGCCAAACATTTATAGTTGGCATATGAAGGATTAGTAAGATTTGCCAAGGTTTCTACATTTTAAAACAAATTTCCATCCTTAAAATCATCCCTTCCATTAAGGAAAGTTGTATTTACATCCATCTGAAGTAAGATCCATCCCAAGGAAGTAGCAAGTGACATGATAGCTCTAATGGAAGTATATCCGACAATAGGAGCAAATGTTTCGTCATAGTAGTCTCCCTCCTTCTGGTAGAATCCTCTAGCTACGAATCTTGATTTATATTTGTCCACACTTTCATCTGCTGCATGTTTGATCTCATAGACACATTTTGAAGTTACTACTTATTTTTCTTTAGGTCTAGGCACAATCTCCCATACATCATTTTTCATGATGGACTCGTGTTCTTCTGTCATGGCTTATTTCCATTTTTTCTTCTAAATTGCCTCTTCAAATGTGGTAGGTTCTTCATCTAGAAGCTTTGTCATACACGCTGCATAGCTGGAGAATCTCTTGGACTTCTTACTTTTTCTGAACGTTCCACTTGGAGCTTTGAGTCTTTCTACTTCTTGTAGGGTAGCTTCAAGCCAAGCTAGTTGTTTCTTGGTTTTGGGTATAGTTTCTAAATCAATGGTCTCACATGCCTGCATCGGATGATCAAGTTGTTATTTTTATTCATTTTGATTTTCTGGAAAACATGTGCCTTCTTCAATAGCCTCTTCATACTCTTATTTTTCTATAGTTACTTCTATGGATTTCTTGAAAGCCATCTTTTCATTGAAGGTCATGTCTCTGCTAAATTCAATCTTATGTTGTTCTAGGATATATATTCTATAGGCCTTGGATGATTCACTATATCCCACAAATATGGCATTCTTTCCTGAGGGTTCTAATTTATTCCTTTTGTCCTTAGGAATGTGAAAGTAAACAGGGCATCCAAACATTCTTAAGTTTTCCACATTAGGTTTCTTTCCTGAGAAGGCTTTTTCTGGAGTCATATCCTTCAATATGCATTGAGGACTTATGTTCTGAACATATATTGTTGTCATGTCTTATTCTCCCCATAAAAACATAGATAAACCGTGATCGTTTAGAAGTTCCTTCATGGTTTCTTCAATATATATGTTCTTCCTTTCTGCTACACCATTTTGTTGAGGATTATGAGGAACATTCAACTCCTTCCTAATCCTTGTTGATTTTAAAAAGGCAACGAATTCCTTGGATTTGTGTTCTCCTCCATTATCTGTTCTCAAGGTCTTGATTTTCTTGTTTGTGAGGTTCTCTATCTCTGCTTTGAATTCTTGAAACTTGTTGAATACTTCGTCCTTTTTCTTCAAGAGATATAACCAAGTCTTTCTCGAGTAATCATCTATGAAGATTGTGTATTAAAGAGACCCTCCTAGATATTTGACTAGCATCAAACCACAAACATATGAATGTATTAGATCTACAGTCTCCTTAGATCTATTGTTGTTTCTTGGGAATGGTTTCTTGATATTCTTTCCAAGAGAACATCCTTTGCAAATTCCTTCATGTGTAGACTGTAATTATGGTATTCCTTCAACCATATTTTTGAGAAAAGGTGATGCTTGATAGTTAATATGAGTGTAACTTCTATGAAAAATTTCATTGGGATTGACTTCATAATGTACAAGAGCTTCATCATTTTGTTCTAGTATTCTATATAGATTTGCTTCAAGGGTTCCAATAACCCTAGCATTCTCTATGTTGGAGTCTTTATGCCAAGATAACACTTTTCCATCTACGAAAGCTATTATGTTTCCTTTGTATTCTAGGCAAGATATGGAGACAGATTTATTTTCGAAGCCAGGTACATATAAGACCTTGCTTAGATGAACATTATTACATATTTTCAACTTGATGGAGGCTTGTGCAATTCCTTTGACTGGGTAAGTGCTTTTGCCTCTAAGATCTACCTTATGTGATGTCTTCTTTTCATTTAGATTGGAGATCTTGGCTTGATCTCTCGTCATATGCCTAGAAGATCCACTTTCAATTATGCACATGTTATCTTCAAGCATTCCTGTGAGTGTTGAGTAGTGTAGAGGACTAGTCTTTTCATTCATGACTTCGGTTGACTCGTGACTGGTCAAGCTTTGACCCAAAATTTCAACTTTGACATTTCTACCTTCTGAGAGTGACAAGAGGTGCATTGGACTAAGGCACACTTGAATACCTTCTCCTTGATTGAGGTGTTCCATCATATGGTGATGGACCGGGGTTTTAGGGTTTCTACAACTGCACCTGCTAGTAACCCTACCGACAATGCTTTTGGTAACTACTCATGCTAGAAACCCTAGTGACAGTTCTTCAACGAGCTTAATATCCTTATGGATATGCTATATTCCAGTTGTTAGAATGAATGAAGGAGGTGTGGGCCCATAACCTATTAGAATATGAGGGATGTTCTTGTTTAACCATAGACAATATCACAATTGTCACTCATCCATAGGCCAAAGCCACCCCCAAGCACCTTGACCTTGACAGAGAGAAGAATCATGGTAGAAAATCAATAGCCAAGCAAGGATAATGCACCAAGAAATAAGTAACCAAAGCTGATCAGAGACTCCAACCCAGAAAGACTGAAACTATAGACTTCAGAACAAACAACAACACCTTCTCCAGAACATACGCACAAAACTACCCAACTACAGTGCACACAAGTGTATCTCTATGATTCTGAGAGTTGTGTGTAAAGTGAAGACTGGCCCCCTATATTTATACTACCTCTTCCAGACTATCAGGGATGACTTCTCATTCTGGGTACTAATTAATTCATATTAATTATCTTCTTTAGCAGACATCTCTTCTAGGGTTACATTTAATTATTTTCTTTCTTCCAGAATATTCTAATCTTATCAAAGGTCACAATGGATTTTAATACCTCCCGCAACTACCATAGTATCAACACTAACTTCATCTAAATTAAAGTTAATGTCTCAACATGTAGCTTATACTATAAATTACCTAGTGAAAGTTGATATCCACCCTACTTAGAATATCTACATTACTAAGAAACATCAAATTCTGTTACTAGTGATGTATAAACGGTCTGATGTAAAAGCAATTCAAATTCAACAACTTATACACCACTTTCCCAAACATTCCATACTATGTTTTATTTATAGTTGACCTTTATAATTGTACATCAATGCATGGAATGCAGTGTGAAAAACATCTACTTATGGTGAGAGGGGTTCCCATTATGAAAATCTTCTAATGATGGTGGGTGGGGTTCACTGTAAAGAAATAGGTTCTTATTACATGAATGATCTGATGTATAATTTCATTGCTTTCCACCAAAATGTTATATAATTTTGTTTAAATATTTTAATGTAGTTTCATCTTTTATTTCATCGTTGTTCCACTATGAAAGTTATTTTACTATGTAGTATGTACCTATGGTACAACTCACCTTTCCCTCGATGGATTTCCAATATTTCAAATTTCCTATAATCGTAATTTAGTAAAAAGATTTTTTTTTAATTGTTCTGCATTTCCGTAAATTGTTTATTAGAAAACAGAGTATTATAAGTAAGAGAGATTTCATGGCTGAACTTTCTCAAATTTTGACCATCTAATGTAGTATTTTGGGTTCTTTTACCATATGGAGAAATTAGTTGTTTTCTAAAATATGTAGTTGAATGAGAAAAAAAAAAAACAATTTTCCTAAAAAATGTAGTTCAGTGAGAAAAAAAAGAAAAAAAAACAATTCTAATAAATTCATAGCCCCTAATTCGTTGTTGGTGAAGGAAGAAAGGCTTATTTTTGGTAAGATGAAATGACTGAAGAATATGACACGTTATGAGGCTACCATAAGTAAAAGTGACACAAATGTAAATCTAATACTGTAAAATGATAAAACGTTAATAGTGGAGTAAATTTGTAATTTCAATTAACTTTGTTAATTGTTTGAACGTGGAAATTAGATGGTCACACAGTAATTTCTTAATCATATTAAGTAAATGTTAAAAAGTAAACAGGTTAACTGAAGCTTTTAAAAATTCTAGAAAGTTATGAACATAAGATCTCGTTCATTGATTTCGAAGGACGACTAAGAATATGCTAGCATCCTCAATTGATAACCATATGATCGAAATTTATGGTTAAAATATCATTAAATTTATGGTTAAAAAATCATTGATAACTAGTATTATGTCTTCTTCAATGTATTTTTATAACTATGTAGAAAAACAAACATATAACATGAATAAGGTAACAAATAATCAAAGATATCCATTTACTAAAGAATATTGTCACCTTACCATCCTTAACCGGATGCACAATTCATATTTTTAAATCTCTAACCTGATGCTTGATAAATTAGGTTTAAGATGGATCTACTCTGGTTTAATATTTTTATTACTATTATGTCTTTTATTAAGCCAACTTTAATTTTTTTTAATGTAATCTATAAGCCCCAACATCTCCTCTGCCCTTTATTTATAGGTTACTTTTATGAGTGTACATCACTGTTGAAACATGTTATGTAGAGAGTTTCAATACAATACAATACAAGATTTATGTTGGAAACCTGCCAACAAATACATGCATTTCACTTAAATTAGGAATGTGCATACATGCACTGATTGTAAATAGATTGTGTAAAGTGTGTATTTTATTTATGATCTATTTGTGTAACTATGTGATCTATTCATGATCATTTTTTGTAACTGGGTGATATATTTTATATATACGAGCATACCCATAGAGGTGAGAGTGCAATCTATGTAGAGTGTAGAGTGTGTGTAAGGAGAGGATAGTTGTATGCCTGAGATTGACTATTCTAATTCTCCCTTGAATAATAAGAATACTAAATATCATTGCCCGTGTTTTTTTCTCATTTTGGGTTTCCACATGAATCATTGTGTCAATTGTGTGATTGTTGTTCTGAGTTTTATCTTGCTCATTTATGCTATGTTTTGCTTCCGCTGCCTAACAAGTGGTAGCAAAGAAGGTCAAGCAGGTACAACAGGTAATCTAAGGCGAATTGTGTACATGTTTCCAAATATTTTATGAGAACAACGGATGTGATTGAGTGATTTTCAGGGCATCAACACTCCCTAAACAATGTTAGAGACATGTTGACACTCTCACACATAAGATATTGGAATATTCCCAAAATCTCAAAATCAACTCACCCTGTTTGTGCATCACAGAGCACTAACAAATTAGTGCTCCCCCATCCACACTCAAGTAGCGCTACCTCCAAACTCAACCCCACACGCAGTCCTAAGAGAGTGCCGATCTAAAAAAATTTGGGATAAATTAAAGCTTTTGCGATGGTATGAAGTTTTTTCTCTTATTCAAAGACATGGTCGAACCTTTGTCTCATTATGATTAAAACGTGGTGGTCAATATTTTATATATAAATAAAGTGGAGAATCATGTTGGGGTGGAGTGGTATATAAGGTGAGGTGAATGATAAAATATTTAAAAAGGGTAGATCATTTATTATTTAAAGAAGCGGATACCATTGTTTAAGAAGTGGACTTTTTAAAGAAGGTTTTTAAATATATTATATATATTTTAGATTAATTTTTTTTTCAACTATATCCTATCATTGTTTCTTCATTATAAAAGGTTTAGTATTACAATCTTGGTTTGGACGGTTTATTTTTCTTCTAATGGAGAAAGTGCAAAGTTTTAATTTTGACGTGGAGAAATTCAATGACAAGAATAGATTTATGCTATCAAAGCTCAAGATGCATGATATGTTTGTACAAAAGGATTTCAAAAGGTGTTGGATGGAAAGACAAAGAAAATGACAAGCATGACAGAAGAGGACTAGGAAGATCTTGATGCAAGAGACCTTAGCACCATTTGTTTGTGTCTAGAAGATAAAGTGTTGTTTAACATCGCCGAAGAGGAGAGAACACCAGGTTTGTGGAACAAACTGGAGAGTCTGTATATGACAAAGTCCCTGAAGAACATAATCTTGTTGAAGAGATAGTTGTACAACTTGTGGATGAAAGAAGGAACGAAAATTGTTGATCACTTGAATGTTTTCAATACTCTGATTTGTCAATTATGTGGTATGGACGTAACATACAAAGATGAGTACAAGGAGGTTACACTACTATCTTTGTTTCATGAGTCTTGGGATCATCTGGTCACAACTATGTGGTTTAGCTCAACATATTTCATTGATTATGACATTGTTGTGGGAGCTTTGTTGTGTGAGGTGATGAGGAAATGATCCAATAAAGAAACCTCAACAACACAAGAAATGGTGGTCAGAGGTCAATCTACAGAAAGAGGGAAAAATTAGAGGGGTACATCATGTTGATGTTTGGACAACATTGGGAATACATTCTATTAGAATAATAATGAATAATACAATTATTGATTATTAAATATCATATATAATAAGTAAATGATAATAATAAAAAGTTATTGATTATTCAAGGAGCGCATCCCACAATATCTTTCCTATATATGGAATACTCATCATTGTAATAATATATCAATCATATATTTTTTCAAAAACAACAACAACATGGTATCAGAGAAGAACTGGGCATCACTCCCTCATATGACGGCCCAGTTAAATGGAAGAAAATAAAATTGTATAATAAAAACAAGATCCGACGAAGCCCACACGCCTATACACAATAGGCATCCTATACACAATAGGCATCCATTGATCCATCCCTCTAAGGATACAAAATGGGGCATAGCTTGTTATTTCCTCCACAAAGACTGTAATTGTCATAAGGGGACATCTTTAGAGGGAAAGAGGAGTCCCTTCGTGGAGGAGTCTCGATCTGTGCGTCAGAAGACAAGTGGATTGTGATCGGATATGGAGGAGAATCATTTCAAAGACAGACACCGTGATTTATCATTTAGAGGGGTCTCCTCTAGAGCGATGGTGTTCATCAAGTGTGGCACAAACAGAGATCTGGTCTACACAAAATGGAGGGAGGTATTAAATGCCACCAAGTAAAATGTGATGGGTATGGCCGAGCTCTTCAAAGTTCCATATTGAACCCTTTGAGACATGAAGATTGTGTGACATCGATCCTGCAATCTCTAGGTGTATTGATGTTTAATAGGTTGGAAAGGTCAAACATGATCATTGGTTGATGTAGATTTTAAAGGATTCATAGATCCGCTTGCATATGGACACGACCAAGAATTTCTTTTATTACTTATATTAAGGATCCCATATTGAAGATAGTGTCCAGAACATTGTAGTGGAAAGAGGATATAAGTTGGCAGAGAAAATGTTCTCCATCCATCGACGTGGCAGTCAGAAATTGAATGGTACACGCAAGTTGGTTATTCATGCAGAACAGCGACTATTATCCATGAAGAAAATTTGAAAGATCAGAGTCGTTTGTTCTAAAACTTTATCTCAAGAACGATCGACCTCCTCTGCAGTGGAGAAGGTGTCGATCCAGAGGGAAGCACCTTTGTTGGGCTTGCGGATTTGATCATTTTGGCGATTTTACTGGAATTCAAAGGTATTTTATTTCCATATTGGAGGCGAATCCAAAATCGACAGGCTCTTGTTGAAGAGTCAGACTGCATTTCCTGAGGAGGATAGCCTTGTGAAGAACACAACAAGAATATCTCATTGAAACCAATGCAAAGGGATTGGAAATATTACAACCCCATATGCATGTGAGTTTGTGTGAGCGAGGGAAATTCTTGTTGTGCAATTACATCCATAGGAAGACAAACTGTAATTCCATTGAAGAAATCCCATAGAGAAAAGGGGGAATTGCACTTGGAAAGAAAAGATTTCCACTAGATTGAAGGTGTTATGATATTGCATTGACATGAAACCAAAATCAAAAGGATCTTCACAAAGTGGAGAGCAACCTCTGCTACAACATTGTTGGTGTTGTGACTACAGGAAGAAATTGAAGAAGAACTTGTTTTTGTTCATATTTGTTTTCCTGCAAATTGATATACAACCAATGGATGGTCTTTCTCTAATGTGGGACAACGATGTAATATTCTAAGAAGTCAAGACTTGAATATGATAGCAGTGGTTGTAGTAGGCATTGGAAATAAAGGGTCATTATCCTTGATAGGAGAAGCTTTATTTCTTTGAAGGACCATTTTCCCTGGTACAAGAGCCCGAAAGATGTCTTATTGTATTTGAGAAAATTTCCCTATCTCTAGAAGGGGGACCTAGTTAGTGGACAATGAGATCACATGGTATGTAGCATATCTATTTTTAATTCAAAAATCAAGGGTAATCATATAGCTCTTGCAAAGAATCAAACATGGAGGAAAAGACCTTCCAGACATGATGTCATGGAGTGACATCACCAGAAATGATGTTGAGAGACAGGTAGTCTTTAGGAGCAATGTACATCCCAGGACAGAACCATGCCAAATAGAAGAGACTTTTTTAGTAACCATGAATGAAAGCACTGGTGATGGAGGAAGATACAGTATGAGACTAAAAGAGACCAGTTATAGCAATCTTGGTACATGATTTGAGCCATGAGATCTTAAGGTAGAAGGCATGGCAACAGTTCTAGTGTATGTAGAGTTACTCTGAGAGAGGAAGGTGATACTACATACATAGGGAGAAGAGATTGAGTTACCTCCAAAGAAGGAGGAAGAGATAACTTCAATGTTAGAGGGAGAAAAGACAAAGGAAGAGTCACTTCCAACTCCAGAGGGAGAATTTATTGAGACACTATCAGCTCTAGATAGAGAAGTTGTTGAGGAAGAAATTGTAGAGAGAGACTGGAGGAGCTAGTTCCACATAGAGCAGACCCATAGGAGGGAAGTTGCTGATAGAGTAGAGAAGTTACCCTCGGTCTCAGTGCTTAGCAGTTACAGAGTCCCAGAGGGAAAATTTGTAGAGACTTCCAAGTGGATCTATAATATCAAACACACAGTTGACAGGAGCATCGAGAGGCACAAAACTAGATTTGTTTCTAGAGGATTCTCTCAGGTGGAGGCAATATATTATGAGGAGACATTTTATCCTGATGCTCGATACAATTCTATTTGGATGATTATTTCCCTTACAACATCCATGGGTTAGAGACTACATCAGATGGATGTAAAGACAACGTTTCTCAATGGAGAGATTGAGGAAGAAGTATACATTGAGAAACCAGATGGTTTCATGATACATGATAAGGAGTCTCATGTGTGTAGGTTGAATATGGCCTTGTATGGAATCAAGCAACCACATCGATATTGGTATAAAGGGTTGATGGACACCTGATGATTTTTGGGCTTCAACAAAAGTGTTGTCGATCCCAGGCTGTACTAGAAGATTGTTAATGGCGAGTCCCTGATTTGGGTCCCCTACGTTGATGATTTATTCCTCACCGATAAAATCATCCTTGTTGTTGAATGCAAGTATGCATTAGCCTCTAAGTTTGAGATGAAGGACCTTGGTATTATGAACTACTTCTTGGGACTATAGGTGTGGAAGAGAACTGATGAGATCTTCCTAAGTTAGGGGAAGTACACAGTTCATATATTGAAGAAGTTTGAGATACTGAACTTGAAGCCCGTGGCTGCACCAATGATGACGAATTTGAAGAAAGTAAGTGTGTCCTCTTATGATTCTGACGAAATTGATCTGACTCTATACAGACAACTGATTGGATAATTCATGTATCTAGTTAACACCATACCAAATATTTGCTATGCAGTGAGTGCAATTAGCTAGTTTATAAGTCAACTGAGATAGACACACTAGATTTTTTTGAAGCATGTGTTGAGATACTTGTGAGGAAAAATTGGACATGGTCTGAGATATACTTCCAATATTTATATGATATGGAAGGAATATATTGACACTGATTGGGTAGGGATCACAGTGGATAGAAAGATCACCTTCGGTTGTTGCTTCACTTTGGGATCTTCCAAGGTTTCCTGGTGTAGCAGGAAATGAACTTATGTGTCTTTGAGAACAATAGAATAAAATTATACTGCATTAAGTATGAAAGTCCCTAAAGCATTGTGGATTCGCAAGATCCTTGAATATTTATCCAAACATGTGTTGGATTCCACCATTATTCATTATGGTAACCAAATTTGTGTGAAGATCTCTGATAATCCAGTGTTTCATGACAAATCAAATCACATTGAGATGAAGTACCATTACATCTGAGAGATGGTGAAGAGAAAGGAAGTATTGGTGCAGTACCTTCCTACAGATGAGAAGGTTGGTGATGTTCTTACCAAACTAGGGTAAAGTTCAAGTACTTTCATGACAGACTTGACATGGCAAATAATTCCTCCCTCGCTGAGAGGGAGTGTTGATGTTTGCAGCTTCCTGAGACATTCTCTAAATCATACTCCTCTGTGACTGATTTGAGTTGATCTTTGATGACACTTATCCAAGAAGGGATAAGTGTGTTTGGGCTTACATCCCAACATCCCATGTGGAGATAAAATGAGGACATGTCAATGGAGTTTACCCTTGATGTCATAAACTATGGGAGTTGAACCTAGTGTTTACAGAGGGTGTATCCTCTAGAAGTCCACCTGGAGTCCCATGTGTGACAAACTTTTTCTAGATCATACTCCTCTATGAATTGATTTGAGTTGATCTGTGAGGACACTTATTTGAGAAGGGATAAGTGCATTTGATCTTATGTCCCATCATCCCATGTGGATATAACATGAGGACATGTCAAGGGAGTTGACCCTAGACATATCACACTATGGGGAGTTGACACTAAGTGTTCCTAGAGGGAGTAGACTCTAGAATTTCACATGGGAGTGCCATGTGTGAAAAACTTTTTTCTATTATGTTGGTTTTGTACCATTGGTATAGACTGCATGCCTCTAGACAATAGTTTTGTACTGCTATGGAAATATACCTCCCTAGATAAGAGGGAGTGTTGATGTTTCAGCATCGGGCGAAACTTCTCCTAGATTGGGCTGCATACCAAGGGAGATATGATACATTTATCATAAAGGTGCTCTTGTGGTAAATGGGCCTAGACGTAGTCCTTCCTTGATCATGACAAGGAATAATATGGACTCGAGGTGCTTGAAGTGCTTTTCACATGTCAGTTAGAATCAGGTCGACATTCACTCATAGGTGTGTACCTGTGGTGAAAAATCTTGGTGTGGTATTTTTCCTAGTCATGGTGATTTGACAAGGAATGATAAAGTCTCAAGATGCTATATGTTATTACATGCGGACCCAAAGTGAGCCTAATCTTAGAGAGAGTTAATTGGCTCAAAGGAAGAGATGTAGAAGGAGTTTCTCCTTGGTTCATGTGGGAGAGAGATTTCTCCCAAAGACTGACAGACAAGTGTCATGAATCTTGGGTGAAGTTTGTATACTTCAAATACAAGATTGGCATGTTTAAGAATGTCTCCCTCGTATAGAGGGAGTGTTTATGTTTGGACAACATCGAGAATACATTCTCTTAGAATAATAATTAATAATATATTTATTGATTATTAAATATCATATATAATAAGTAAATGATAATAATAAATAGTTATTGAGTATTCAAGGGATGCATCCTTTCATGGATGGTCACCATATCTTCTCTATACATGGAACACTCATCATTGTAATAATAGATTGATCATATCTCATATGAAGAAAAACCAACACATCAAGGTCTAAGTCAAAAGGAAAAAACAGTAAGCATAAATGTTGGTTCTGCGGAAAATATGGGCATCTCAAGAAGGATTGCTGGAAAAGATAGAATGCATCCAAGGAGGACTCCACGAAAGAAACAAAGGAAGCTAATTTAGTTGAAACAAGTTCAGGTTTAGGTTTAGGAATGGTTGATGAGGTATTGTCTACTTGTGATATTTCAAATCAACATCATCATTGGTAATTAGATTCTATTGCATCTAGCCACATGTGTCTTCATAGAGATTGGTTCTCAACTTACCAATCTATTGATGATGGTGTTTTTTTTTATGGGAAATGATTTTTCATGTAAAATTGTTGGAGTTGGTAGAATCCATATTAAAATGCACAATGGTTATGTAAGAACATTTACATATGTAATGCATGTACCCGAACTTAGAAAGAACTTGGTATCTTTGTGAGTTCTAGATTCAACTGGTTACCGGTGTACATATCAAAGTGGAGTATTGAAGGTGTCCAAAGCCATCTTAGTAGTCATGAAGGAAAAGAGGATCGTGAAACTTTATCAGCTTGAAGGAAGGACAAAAGTAAATCAAGTAGTGGTATCATATGAAGATGAAGGTTACTATGTTCATTTATGTCATCAGCATTTGGGTCATATGAGAGAGAAAGGGCTTAATCTACTAGTTGATCGTAAGTCACTTCCAAGTTTAAAGTTTCTGAATTTGAATTTATGCAAGTATTGTGTGTTTCTAAAACAGTGTAGACAAAAGTTCAAAATGGAAAAGAATATAAGCAAAAGTATTCTTGATTACATGTATTTATATGTTTGGGAACCATCCCCTGTAGTTCCTTTTGGAGGATCACCATATTTTGGAACAATTATAGATGATTACTCTAGAAAGGTTTGGGTCTATATACTTAAAAGAAAAGTTGATATATTTAATAGTTTTAAGCAATTCAAAGATTTGGTTGAAAAGAGAACTGACAGGTCAATCAAGTGTTTAAGGATAGATAATGGAGGTGAGTTCACCTATGTGTAATTTGAAAATTGTTGCAAGGAAGTTGGGATCGAAATACATAAGACCATGGTTTATACTCTTCAACAGAATGGTGTTGTTGAACATAGGAATACGACTCTTCTAGAGAGAGAAAAGAGTATTCTTAGTAATTCCAAGTTGCAACATGAATTGTGGGGGAAGAAGTACTTACAACTTGCTATTTGATAAATCGGTCACCATCAACTGCAATAAACTGTAATATTCCAGAAGATGTATGGACATGTCATTCATGTGATTTTTCAAATTTAAGAATATTTGGTTGTGATGCTTATGCTCTTATTTCTAAAGATCAATGTTCACAGTTATATCCGAGATCAAATAAATATGTCTTTTTTGGTTATGGTGATGGATTTAAGGGGTACTACCCCTTAAATTGTGAGCTCCTACTACCCACAAACTCATCATAAGAATAGATGTAGTATTTTATGAATCCTCACTCTTAAAATCATAACTAGAAGATGTTGAAGTCAAACAATAATAGGTACCACAAGTTCAACAAATTCAATTGGAAACTCAACCATCTTCAGAAAGGTAATATCATGAAGAAGTTATAGAAGAAGAAGATGAAGATGCGGGAAATATTTAGGAAACTGAGGATATGCCTCAACCATCTCTAAGGAGATATTCACGGGTCAATAATCCCCCTACAAGGTATGACGATTATGTTTCATATGTGGCTTTGGTTTCTATTGATGGAGAACCTAGTTGTTTTCAGGAAGAAATTAAGGTATCTGAAAGTGCTCAATGGAAGCAAGCTATGAAAGAAGAAACAGATGCCCTAGAGAGGAATCCAACATGGGACCCGGTAGAACTTCCAAAGTACATGAAGGTTTTCAGCTGCAAGTGGATCTACAAAATGAAAAAGGGTGTTGATGATGAAGTCAAAAGGTATAAAGCAATACTGGTAGAAAAAGGGTATTCTCGAAAGGAAGGTATTGATTTTCATGAGATATTTTCACCAGTTGTGAAGCTTGTTTCAGTTCATGTTGTGTTAGCACTAGTTTCTTTACTTGATATTGAGTTAGAGTGGCCAGATGTTAAAACAACGTTTCTACATGGAAATTTAAATGAGGATATATATATGGAACAACTAGAAGGGTTTGTTCAATATTGGAATAAGAGGTTTTTTTTCAAACTAAAGAAGTCATTGTATGGCCTAAGATAGTCTCCCGGGAAATGGTACAAGAAGTTTGATTCCTTCATGGTTAGCCTAAAACTTACAAGAAGTGAATATGATCATAGTGTTTATTTATCTCATATAGTTGGAGAGCAAACTATAGGACATAAGTAAGTGTGGTAATCTTCTTTCCCCGTGGTCGGAATTTAAATTAGAGATAAGGAAGAAGTTCTATCCATTAGGGTATTTACATATAGCAATGATGGAATGGAAAATTTTGAGACAGAGTAAAGGTCATATTGTACAAAGTTTCATAGAGGAATTTAGGAAGAAATCTCTAGCATTGAATATTCCTTTGGATTCTTATGAAACTTTAATGAAGTATATTGGCGCACTTCAAATTTATATTCGTCATACTTTTCTATTGTTTATCCCCACTAGTCTTGATGAAGTTTGTGTGCAAGGCACTGACCTCGAGAACACGGGGAAACATGTTCAAGAAGATCCCACGAGGAAACCTTCCAATTTCCCTCACAAGACTTTCAAGAAGTTTACAAGGAAGGACAAGAAGACCTCTATAGTAATGAGAGAAGGAGGAAAACCATCTTGCACTCATTGCAATAGGAGCAATCACGATGAAGAACATTTTTGGAAACTACATCCAAAAAAGAGACCGAAACAATTCAGTGGAAAGGGGAAGACGAAGACCGTTGCTACAGTGCAGCATGATCTTGGTTCTGAATCAAAAGATGAAGGAAAGATCACAATGGTTGGACTACAAGGTAAATATTCTCTTCATTCTAGTTCAAGTTCCAATGATGAATCTCATATTGATGAACGAAATAGGAATAAGTTATTTCATATATGAGTTGTATCTAAACATACTAAGATAGATACATTATTCGATTCAGGTGCCCAAGTAAACTTAATATCTGAATCACTTTTCAAGAATATGGGTCTTGTAAGAAAACCACATCCAAAGCCTTACCCTCTTGGATGGGTATGTGACAAAACAAAACTTAATGTCACCAAACAATGTAGGGTCAGATTTTCTATTGCTTCAAAGTTGATTGATGAAATGGATTTGGATGTTGTATCGCTTGATATATGTGGCATAATGTTGGGAAGTATGTATCTTTATGATAGAAAGTAGTCTTCTTTCGTCATGAGAACAAATACCACTTTACTAAGGGGGAGTGGAATATATTGTTAGAGCTCACAGCATGAGGGTAAATACAGCACTTGTCAGTGCAGGGTAGATGAAAAGACTCATAACCACTAATAAGAGATATGTACTCATGGTCGCCAAAGAGAAAAATGTCAGGACATCCGACACTTTCCAAGGATGTGATCCATCTCATTAAAAGTAATTAATGGATATTGTTTCGAAGTATGACGATATTTTTTAGGAACCAAATGGATTACCTCCTAAGAGGGAAATACAACATGAGATACATCTTCAGGAGGATTCTCCCCTTCCTAATGTGGGCATGTAAAAGATGTTAATTTTTGATATGATCGAGATCAAGAAGCAGGTACATGAATTATTATATCAAGGGGTCATCAGGCCCAATTCATCTCCTTGTGGTTCTCTGATCGTGATGGTTCCAAAGAGAGATGGCACATGGAGAATGTGTGTCGATTACCAGCCTTTGAATAAAATCATGGTGAAAAATTGATACCCTCTTTCTCATATAGATGATTTACTTGATCAGTTGAAGAATGTTGTTTATTTCACTAAGTTGTATTTGCATACTGGCTATCATCAAATCAGGGTTGCAGAACAGGATGCATGGAAGACTACCTTTAAAACAAAACAAGGATTGTTTGATTGGTTAGTTATGCTATTTGGGTTTTGTAATGCTCCGACAACTTTCATCCGTGTGATGAATGATGTATTTAGGCCTTTCTTGGATGACTTTGTGATTGTATTTTAGACGACATTCATGTTTTCAGTGGGACTTGGGATGAGCATGTGGAGCATGTAAATAAAGTACTCGATACTTTGAAAAGGAAAAAGATATATCCATTGCATTCCTTAACCAGTGTGAAGAACACTTTTCAGTGGGAAGGAAAGCAACAAAAATCTTTCAACATTTTGAAGGAGAAGATCAATGCCCCACCAGTATTAGCATTGTTGAATCTTCAACAACTTATTGAGATTGAGATAGATGCCAACGGATATGCCATGGGTGCAATATTTATTTCTAAACCTCCTATTATTTCTTCTATTATTTTGAATAATACTTCTTTATCTCATGATAGCTATGTAGATATTCCATCGATGAATATTTTAATTAAGTATATGAGAATCTAACCCATGGTGCACAGGTAGAGAACTAGTTTCTGTAGGGAAAGTTACTCTATGATCTTGGGAAGCTATGTATTCCTAAAAGTGAAGGAGACCATGTTATACGAGAAGCTCACACTTCTCTTGTGTCTGGGCATTTTGGGGTAGGAAAAACTATGGCTCATTTGCAAAGGTTTTCATATTGGCCTCAAAGGAAAGAAATTGTAACTAAATATGTAAAGGTGTGTTTGATGTGTTCTACTTGTAAGCCCACTAATAGAAAATTGGGGCTAAACTCACCACTTCCTTCTCCATCCCATCCATGGGAGAGAATTTCCATGGATTTTGTAGGGGGTTTACCAATGACGAAAGGGGGTCATGATTATTTTATGTCGTAGTGGATAAGTTTAGAAATATGTGTATCTTGATTCCATGCAAAAAGAAGATCACTGCTAAGTAGACTGCTAATCTCTTATTTCATCATGTTTGGGTTCACTTTGCATTATCCATGTCCATTGTCTCAGATCAAGATACTCAATTCCTTGGGGATTTTTGGACTAGCTTGTGGAAAATGATGGACACCAAATTGAAGAGGAGAACTACTTTTCATCCACGGACTGACAGACAGATAGAGGTGTTAAACATATCATTCGTAGATTTTCTTCGAGGCTACTGCAACAAGCATCCTAAGTTATGGGATGAACAGATACCTTATGTACAACATGCTTATAACCAAGATTTACATTCATCCACTCAGATTTCACCTTTTGAGACATGTTTTGGGTACCTACCAAAGGTTCCCTTGGACTTGATGTATGGGAGTGATGTCGATGTGAATTAAGAATGAACAAAGGTCAGATCCCACAAGATCATCCAAAGGATTCAATAGATACATCAGGAAGTCAGGGAACAATTGGAGAAGATTCAAGCACAGTATAAATCTTAGCATGACAAACACATGGTTGATCATCAGTTCCAGGTTAGATACCGAGTATGTATTCACATCATCAAGGAACGATTGAAGGGTGAAGGCAACAAACGCAAGCCCATCCGATATGGAACATTCACTATTTTGGAGAAAATAGACACTAATGCTTTTCATTTAGATATTCCACCTTATATGCATATTTATTCAGTTGTGAACATAAATAATTTGATACTTTTTGAGCCTCCCATGATCATGGATCAGGATGAGGAATTTTCAATACCTTCAATTGATGAATTTCCACCTGAGTACTTGGATTAGTTATAGGAAGATATCATCATGGACAAAAGGACGAGGAATTCACACAAGGGTGATGTTGATTATATTTGAGTAGGATTAAAGGGCACACATGCAAGAAAGGTAAAGTGGATTGAGAAGGATAAAGTGAGAGGACTCTTCCCTCACTTACTAGTTGATTAATGAAAGATTTTGGTGGTCCAAAAAGCTTGGAGTGGGAAGGAGTGATCCAAAAAGGATCTAGAGAAGGCTAAGAAGAATTCAGAATGCATAGAAGAGAATATGAATGCTCAAAATGGCTTCAGTAGACAATAAAAGTGCAAAAATTCAAAAATCCCCAAAGTTAAGTAAAAATGGCATGATCGTGGAGAGTGCGTCGCAAGATTTCTAATGACACAAATGAATCATCAAATAGAGTTACGGATCAAAAGTTATAAGTGGTCAAAGTTTAATCAAACTTGGTCAAAAGTCAAAAGTCTAAGTGACACGTGGCACCACTACAAGGGTGACACATGGCACGTCCGTACAAATGAGTTGGCATCGGATGATGCGGAAAAGATGGCAGACATGTGGGAAAGTTAGGTGATGAAACATGTCAGTTTCATGGGAAAATCCGATTTTGACAAGTGACAGTTTTGTGGACAAATTATATGGTGCCACGTGGCCCAGTCATGGTCTACCCCCTGGCACCCCTCCAATGGTTGATGTGTAAAATTTATTTGACTCCGTAGGGGTCAAACTAATAACCTCTCATTATCCCAAAGGCCCCACACCTCTACACTAACCAAAACATCATACGTTAGTTCTTGTTTATAATATGGTGAAATGTTTATTTAAAGTTTAATGTTTATGTATGTGCCAAAGGAAAGGGGCTAGGTCTTCAGCCCAACCCCTTATTACATGTATTGGCCCATATGACCACAGCCTCCACTAGACTAGGGGCTTATGCCAACTATCCACCATTTTAGTAGCATATTCCACTATATTTAGCATATGCACGAAACTTAACCATCGACAGAATCTCTGCCATCAGTTTAGCAGCACACCAAATTTGTATGCTAAAAACGGGAGGCCTATGGGATTCAACCTCGGGACCTCCACCAACTAAATTCTCTAAATTTAATTATGCCTACCAACGTGCCAACCATCACACTTATTGCATAACCACACAGTTTTAGTATAAAAGGGGGTTCTCTCAAGTCCATTCGAAACAGAGCAAGAGCACGAAAGGTAGACCAAGTGTGTCCATACAGTACGGATATGTATGAATTTTTTCATAGTTTTCGAGAATTGGCATGGATTTCAAGGTCTAACCTGTCATTTGTTGAAGGAACAATGTAATGCAAACTAAGGCAAGGGTGCCTCTTGGGCCAAAAATTGTTCGACTCGGATCGAGGCGTGGAGACAATCATTTTTAGGTAAAACGATGCCACAAATTCAGTGGTGGTGTTAGTTTTTTGACATCAACAAATCTTTTGTAGCTTAACTCTAGAATGAGGTATACTTATGTATTTTTCCCAATTTTTTTGTGGAGTTAATAAAAATATCTACCCATTTGAGAGCAAGACCCGGAGACATAGTCCACCAGGGACGAACTCTGTTATCAAGTTCTTTGTGTTCATATTGCATGATTATGTCTCTTTCCTTTTGATTTTTTCCTTATTTATGGTGTAATTTTGTTTATGCTCATTTAATACAATTCTTTAATAAGTCACCTGACGAAAAGATCTTGGATCAATGCAACTCATAAAGAACCATCATCTTTAATTCAGTATAATTAGGTACATATAACCTATCTTTGAACCTTAACCACCCACTTTTTTCTATAATGAGATCAAACTTCCTGTAATCGAACTCACTTAAAAATCCAACCACTTCATTTGTCTTGCGTTGAGATCATGTTGACTCAATAAGTGTTTTACACCACTGTTATCTGTTAGTAATAAAAATTTTCATCCCATTAAATAATGTCACCACATTTTAAGTGCATGAATTAGAGCTATTATTTTTATTACTCCTTTAATTTGCATGTTCCTTTAATTTGTGTGATTCATAGAAAATCATGTGTCCATCCTTTGTTAGTACTCCTCCCAATCATTCTTTATTTGCATTCACACAAAATGTAAAATCTTTATCTGGGTCTGCCACCTTAAGTAGTGGCATTGTATTTAATGGTCCTTTTAATTTATCAGAATTTTCTTGCAATTTTTGAGACCACTTAAATTTCATTCCCTTTTTCTGTACTGATGTAATAGGATTAACGATTTTGGAAAATCCTTCGATAAACCTTCGGTAATAGCCGGTAAAACCCATGAATGGTCTTATGTATTCTACGTCTTTAGGAATATACCTTTCCATAATGGATCTAATCTTTTCAAGGTCTATTGCAATACCATCTTTAGATATTACATGCCCTAAATATTTTATCTTCCTTTGGTAAAAATCGTATTTATCAAACTTAACATAAAATTTATGTTCTCTTAGAGTCTATAATACCATTTTAAAATGTTTTTCATGTTCTCCTTTAGTTTTTGAATAGATTAGTATATCATTAGTTTTTGAATAGATTAGTATATATTAGTTTTTGAATAGAGTATACTTGTTGGTGCATTAGTAAATCCAAATGGAAATACTACAAATTCATAATGTACATAAGATGTTCTGAATGCTATTATGTTTACATCATCGTCCTTTATACTGACATAGTGATAATGTAACGACCCTGGTTGGATAAATGTTTAAGAAATTATAAAGTAAAACTAATTAGGGGATTAATTGTGTTAACAAGGTATTAATTAAACAAAGATGATTTAATGATATTAATTAAATGAGTTACTAATTAATTAAATTATATAATTGTGATTAATTAATTAATAATTTAACTACAAACTACATTTAATAACTTGCGTAATGGATTTAATAGATTAATGGTATATGATATAAAATGGTTGCGTATACAACAAGGGATAACTTATGAATCCCGAGAAGATAAAATAATTAACGGGAAAGGATAAGAGTAATAGATAGGTTAGGTAGGAGTAAATGTGGGGGGAAGAGTCAGTGAAGGAGGGATAAGGAAGGGAAGGAGTTGGCGGGGAGATTATTCTACGGAGGTTGGGGATGGATTTTGGGAGCTCGGGGATTTGCAGAGAGAGAGGTGAAATTTTGTGAGTGGGATTGATAAAATGCACCGGAGTTGTTGGGGGTTTTGGGCACGAGGGCCACGATATCCGTTGATATCCTGGAGCTAGGGAGCTACCTAGTTGACAGGGAGGAACGGTTTTGGGCAGTGTTCAGAAGTGATCAAGGAGGCAAGCTGCGAACAAAAGGAGGGATAATAGCATCAGGTTCAGGTATTTATTTCAAATGTATGCATTGTTTTAATTAGATATTAAATTTATTATTCATTGATAAATTTACATGCGTAAGTGTTAAAATATTTTGGAATTATTGAACTTTCATAAACCTAGTAGAAATTACTGTATTGTTGGTAGAATTACTAGATATTAAATTAAATCTGGCTCCTACATTTGGTATCAGAGCCCTGGTTCAAATCTGGAACCAAGCGCCTAAATAAGGGGTTTAGTTATAGTAAATCCCTAAATAAATGTATTAGGGTGAATAAAAATTTGGGCCTTAAGGGCCAAAACTCTAGCCACGCTTAACCTGCACACAAAACATAGAAATTTTAATAAAAATAAAAATAAATAAAAATAAATGCAATACGAATTTTAACACAAATTTACCAGTAAAACAAGAAACTAGGGTCGTTACAGCTGGATCTATCGAAGCCATACGACAAGGTGACCAGTGGTTATGGTCCTTTCATCCAGGTAGGGAGGTCCTGAAAGAAATGACTTATCGAGCACGTTAGGATAAACCTTCACAAAGCTCAGGCAAGACATTGAGAAATGAATATGTTTTTTACCCCAAAAATATCATATCTATTTGGATTTACTATCTATTATTTTATTGTTTTTATTTGGGTTAGCATTTTTTCCCATCGATTCTATATGTGAATCACCAGTGAGAGAAATAAAAACACAAGAAAATAACAATACAAGTAGAATTTTTTTTATGGCATAAATTATTGATATTTTATTGATGTTCTCCTTCGTTGTTTCAGATTTGCCGACACAGAACAGTTACAGAATGTATCTATTAAACCCTAGCAACTTTCCTTCTAACCCTAAAGAATAATACGAAAAACTTAATAATAATAATAAAGAATTCAATACACCGACCCTACTAAGAAAATTGTGTGTTCCTTGCAAAAAAAATATCATTAGATGACAAAAAGAAAAAAAGAAAAAAAATCCAACAATTACGAGAAAATCCTGTGATGGATTAAATTATTGACCATGCAATATAATATAAAGATGTACTCTTTTATAATATTTCTCTTCTGTCACAGAAGAGACAGAAAGCATATGTAAACAAAGTTTAAAGAAATAAACTTCAAACACTCAGATGATATAATACTCAGGAAATTCAAAGGAGATCAAAGAATTGGACCTACCTGATGACGCTCTGTTTCCTTTCCTTCAATCGCTCAGAATCAACAACCATTGATAAAAAATTCTTGAGGAAATGGATGAATACGGGCTCTCGGATATGAATTCCTGACGTATTCCTGAGGACATACCTCAAGCACGTCGGTATTTTTTGTTTACCGGAATTTCTTCCAGAAGTTCAGTCTATCACCTCTCTAAAAGAGGCATGCAACACTACACTCCAGATAGCGCATGAAAGAAGCGTAAATCCGATGAAAATTTTAGAGCATCTTCATACTGTCACACGGGGTATCAAAATCCTATCACTGAACCGTGTGTATCACTGCTCAATCCAGAAAATGCAGCCCGAAATCCAGCTAGCGACCAAACCCTGAACTGACGGTAACCACAATTGATTTAGACTCCCTGCTCAGCAACCCTTATCCCCTTCCAAAATTTAGATTCCCTACTCAGCAACCCTATCCCGCACACGGCACCGTCAATCTACATGACGCCATTGAAAATAGAATACATCTCCATCTAGTCAGACGTCTTCCCAGCTACGATTAACATAACCAGACGTACTGGACCACGCATGATCATGATGACCATATCTCCTCGTTAAAAGGTGATCCTCATATTCATATTCATTGCGAGGCCGCTTGGACAGCACAGAGCTCTCCAAGTGAATCGCTCTCTCAGCTGGGATTCTAGTTTCAACAGTGGGCGAGGGCTTCACTTCTACAGTCGTGACAGCCTCGGGCTCTACCTTTGGTTGTGTTCAGCCCACGGGCTTCGCCGGAGTCATGGTGTATTTGCTGGGAGCCTTAGCCGCGGTTTTTTTCTGGGCGGTTGTCTCGGCATTATTCTTCACAACACGAGGAGGCTTGGACAATCCAACGGCTCATAAGGACATGACTGGAATTGCTGAATGTCAACAGATAATTTCTCCATTAGATTCTTGGAGAAGGGGAGAGGACAACCCTCTGAGTGTGGAAGCCATTGTCCTTGCCATTCCCCTTCAAAACATAATTAAAATTAAGCAGCGCCACCGCCATGCACAAAGCCATGACACTAGCGCATACGAGGCCATGAAGAGGAGTCTCGAAAGGGATGAGCACCTAGGAGCGGGCATGTGGGCTTCATGCAGGGACCCACGATGTCGATCCCTGTATGTATAATATTTCACGAGTAGTTTATTTTACTTTATTTTATTTTTTGTTGTTTATTTTTCTTATTATAATTGTAATTGTAATAAATTAATTGTTTTAATTTTTATTTATTTATTTATTTTGATTATAATTATAAAAAAAAAAGGGGCGTTTCAAAAAAAATTATTATTTTATTTAAATTTTAAATTAAATTAAGTTAAATTAATTAAATTAAATTAAGTTAAATTTAACTAAATAAAAATTTAATTAATTAAATCAAATTAAAATTAAGTGGGTATTTTGATTTTTTTCATAAGTAAAACAAAAGAAAAATTTATGGAGTCCATGGGAATTGAACCCCGAACCTCCCCACCGGTCAAAGTCTTGGCAAAGGTCGTCCAACCGACGCACCACACCGTATTATTTTTACAAATAATTTCACATATAAATACTTTAACTGTCATACCCAAGACCACCCACCAAGCGAAGCATCTAAAGAAGAACACTAACGCCGAAAAATACATAGCATTGGTGAATACCGAAACGTGGTTGGCAGTTGTGGATAAGTATTTAGATGCCACGGTTTAATCCTATTTAATCATTAAACATGGTAATTATATAACCTTACAACATTTTTCTTTATGTGATTAGGTAAATGTTAAAAGTAAACATGTTAACGGATGCCTTGATAAATGCAAGAAAGTTATGAACAATAAATCTAACCCATTGATTTTGGAGGATGACTAAGAATATGCCAGCATCTTCAATGCGTAGCCATCAGATAAAGGTTTAAGGATAAGTAAGATTAAAAGATCGTTAATTATTCACATTATCAATAGGTGTACGCCTTTCGGCGTAAATTAATAAACGTAAGGTCGGAAGTCATTTTTAATCAAGTTGTAAGCGTAAATTAAAAGGGCTCAGACTAGGACAAGCAGGAAGGAGGCGACATATGCACTAGGAGCGTAAGCATAGGAAGTGGCGAGTGAGGCACAAGGCTAACATAGCTACAGGGAAAGGGAACCAATAGTTCTTTCGTAGGGGCGAAGAAATCAAGCTTAGATGCTTAAACCTAACCCTAACCTAGCCAATCCCCTAATGGAGTAATGTCTGTTTACAGACAAGTAAAGAAAAATTACACCTAACCCTGTTTCTAGTTTGAGTAGCACCAATTTGAAACATCCTGGAACTCACCCTGACAACTTTGGTGGATGCAGGTCAAAGCATACAGGATGGTCAGGACTCGAGGGAGTCGAGGCAGGGGAGCATCATCACAAGCACCGCCAACACCACCAGCGCCACCACTGCCATCGCTCAAACTAGCCCTCATACTACGCTCATTGGAAGCCATCAACGAGACTTTAAAGGGGCGACAACCGGCAGGGACTGAAGTGGAACCCCCACCGTCTCGAACGGGTAATCCAGAAGCGTCAAGGGATTCAGGGGGAGGACCTCCACCTGAAGACATCACGCGGGAATTGCAGAAGATCAAACTTCCGGAGTTTGCCGGGGGTCACGCCAGCGAATGCGCGGAAGCCTGGTTGGAAGGCATGACCAGGTGTTTTTTCTTAAGGGACTATGCGTCCAATTCAAAGGCAAAGATCGCCATTTTTCAGTTAAGAGACAGCGCCTTGAATTGGTGGGGCAACCTGAAAAGAAAATTGCACCTTACCCCAGACACAGTATCTTGGGAACTTTTCGATGAGAGGTTCTGGAGGAAATATCTACCGACGTACTACGAGGAACAACAGGTAGGGGCATTTCATGCCTTAGAACATGGAAACAAAACTATAGAAGAATATGAGATCAGGTTTATGGAACTGGTCAAATATGTTTCATATATGGACAATGACCAATGACAGGCAGAGCGCTTCGTCTATGGATTGAACCCTAATATAAGAGCTATGGTGCGGATGTGGAAACCATCTTCAGTAACATAAGCGGTGGAAAATGCGCGTTATGCGGAAGAACATATGAACTTGACCGGGGGTGCAAGATCAACATTTATGCATCGTCCTGGATTCGTAGGAAAGGCCCCGAGGATATTTCTTAGGGGAGGGGGCTTGAGGCCACCGCCATATGGTAACAGAGTCACGCCAAGGACAATAGCTACAAGGATTTCAATGGCAGCGAGTGCAGCATCTCGTTCATCGCCAACGGTGTCGACAGGACCATGACCATCTCAGGGAACAACGAGTAGGGGTAGGGGTTCCAAGGGAAGGAACTCATTTCAAAGACAGACACATAACAATGCACAGGTTCAATCTGGTGTTACCTGTTGGGGGTGAGGGGGACCCCATTACCAGCGTGACTGCCCGGAGTTACAATCAGGGTTCGTGCATAGAGAAGGAAAGGCATCTATGGGGAGAGCAAGTAGCAGCCACCATATTTACACAGCAGTTAATAACCGCCATGCCGAACATCAATCCACGGTGGTGGAGTCATCAGGTACGCTAAGTCATATCAATGTTAATATTTTGTTTGATTTTTGTGCGACAAATAGTTTCATTTCACCATCTGCATTAGAAAAGAGTGGGTTGGTAGCCTACGAGCACGAAGACTTTAAACAAGTCGAGATGGCTTCGGGGGAAAAACAAGCAGTAGGACCTAGTGTTGGTAATTGTATAGTAGACCTGGGAGTGTGTACTACCAGGTTGAAGGTATACGTCACTGCTCTTGGGGCATATGACTTAATCATTGGAATGGATTGGTTAGCAGCTCATCGAGCTTTGGTAGATTGTTTCGCAAAGAGGGTGTTTTGTGTCAATGATGAAGGAAGACCAGTAGAGATCCAGGGTGTACAGAGAAAAGTGTCGTTGTGCTTTATATCCACTATGAAGGTTAAGCGATGCTTGAGACAAGGGTGTCGACTTTATGTAGTGGAAGCAGTGAATGAAAGGAAGGGACCCTCATTGGATCAGTACCCGGTATTGTCAGAATTTGAGGATGTTTTTCCAAACGAGTTACCAGGGTTACCTCCTGAGAGGGAGCTTGATTTTACTATTGAGCTAAAACCTGGTGCAGAACCAATCTCCAAGACTCCTTATCGGATGACAGCACCAGAACTTTGTGAGTTGCAAATGAAGTTGAAAGAGTTACTGGACTTAGGGATAATAAGGCCCAGTGTCTCACCCTGGGGTGCACCGGTAATTTTTGTGAAGAAGAAGGATGGATCCTTATGACTGTGTATAGACTACAGGGACTTGAACCATGATACAGTGAAGAATAGGTACCCGATGCCGCGAATAGATGACCTCTTCGATCAGATGAAAGGAGCAGCGGTATTCTCAAATATCGATTTGCGATCAAGGTATCATCAGTTAAGGATTAAGGAAGGTGATATCCCCAAAACAGACTTCCGAACTCGGGTTGGACATTATGAGTTTGTTGTAGTACCTTTCTGATTGACCAATGCGCCAGAAATATTCATGAGCCTCATGAACGGCGTATTTCGGAAGTACTTAGACCGTTTTGTACAAGTCTTTTTAGATGACATCCTCATCTATTCCAAGAATGAAAGAGAACATGAGGAACACTT
>JZKD02S1648661.1:120877-134460 GCA_000966675.3 Picea glauca | reverse complement strand
GTTGAGGAGTTTTCAACATAAGAATACATTCATCATTTTCCTTATTTCCAACCACTTCCAAGGTTCTTGATTCATCAAAAATCTCTTGAGAAGTCTCTTCTTTCCTGCAAAGGTGATCTTGCTCATCATTCTTTTCAAGATTCATTTCTTCCATCAATTCTTCTTGCTGTAAGTTCTCTTGTGATGTTTCATCATCTATTACAAAGATGGAATCTTCTTGTGTATTTGGTGGAGGCTCCTCAATTTCATTCTCAATTTTTCTGCTTGAAATATATTCATATGGAGTATATAGGAGGCTGAAATTTTCTTCTTGTAATTTCAATTTTTCATCTTCATATTTAGCAACATGACTTGACTTAAAAATTTCATCCACTCTTTGATTAGATTCTTCTTCAAAATTGGTTATTTCGTTATCTTTCTTCCACATTGGAGACGATGGGTGGGAAACAACATTTAAAACATCAACAAAAACATATGAATTCACTTTTGGGATGAACTTTTCTACAAATGAATATTCTAACACATTCCAACTAGTAATATAATTAGGCATTAATGAACTATACCATTCAAGATCATCCTCTTGTAGAGTTTGTAGGAATAATATACATGTAACATTGTCTTCAGTGATGTTGAAATCATAACATGTACCTTTAAAATTAATCAAGTGTTGCTCTGCATCTTCTGAAGCATCCCCAAAGAATGTAGAAAATTTTTCAATAGTTATATTGGGCATTTGAAAGTCTATTTCTCCTAGATTTAAAGGTGTATTATGAAACCACCTCCTTCTTTGAGTATTTATCTCTTTTGCTAAGTCTTGAAAAGCCATTGATGGGATTGATGAAGAATATAAAGAAGCATTATGACATGAATTAAACCCTTCATTTTGAATTTTTTCAATGGATTTTCCAGGGAGTTCACTCTCCCGAATCTTTGGTGCTTCTCGTATCTTTTTGAAATTACAAAAAAGGTGAGCCATGCTTAAAATAAACAACAATTTTCTTGAATCTTCTTCTCTAAACTTTGAGCCATGGAGATTTTTGGATCCTCAAATATCTTGAAAATAAATCGTTCCCCAGTATGATCTCCAAAAATTTTAACGCTTGAATCTGTCAAGACCAAAACGACAACCTCATGGGGAGATTAGTCCCCCTTCATTTTTAGAAAGGTGGTATTCCTATTGGGATAAAAGATATATGTGTGTGTGTGTGTGTGTGAGTGAGTGTGAGTGAGTGATATATTGGATTAGGAGAGTGATAGGGAGAAAACCCTAAATCTTTATTTCTTGAGATTATGAAATGAAATGGTTCTTCAATAACCTAAGTACAATATTTATATGCAACAAAAGTCATTTTACAATGATAAAAGATTGAAGGAGGGATTCAAAATGAGACTTAAATTGTGATCAACATCACATACAATATTCTTAATAATATACAAACCCATCCATGTCTTCTTCATTGGAAATAGGAGATAATGATTTGATCATCTCATAGAATTTTAATAGAGTACTTGAGGAGTTAGGGTTTTCTTTCTCTCTTGAAAATCTCATACAAGTTTCTTCTTGAAACATTCCATTTAATTAGTTCCTCATTAATTACTCATTAATTAAATTATATCATCAATATATACATATCTAAAATGGGTCCCTTTCCCTTTTTAATAAATTTTTTTTAAATAAACTTTTATTTTCACAATAATTAATTTCCCATTTAAATAGGAGGACCGCGTTTTACTTTTCTGGGCATAATAATCAACATTTTATCCATGGAAATCACTTCTGATGTAATATTCATTGTCTTATATTTTGAACGATACAAATTTTTCACAAATCTGTCACCTGGATCTCAAGATATGAGCTCGTGAAGTTGAGTGGTCACACAGGCCCATTAAAAATGAAGCTGACTGATATTTTAATTTCTGAGAAAAAACATCAACTTTTAGCACTTGAAAACCTATACCACCATATTCTACATCGAAATATCTTTCCAATGGTATAAATTTTGCGTGATTCCGACATCCGAAGCCTAAGTTATGGACTCTGCAAGATCAACACTCAGTCACCATTGATCAAAATTGATGGGCTAATGTGGGCCCTTGGATGAATTTCGTGCTTCCCTTCATAAAATTCTAATTTTTGGTTTAAAATACTATCCCACATGCATTGGAATATTATATTCTTCATGATATATAATACTAAGTGTTTGATACACTTAGCAAGAAACACGAGAAGAGAAGGAATTATGGAGCTTGGAGGATTCAACCCTTGGGAAGTTGTTGAATAAAATACTATTTTTTTGGAATCATGTCGCTGTCTACCTCATGCCCAGTCATCATTGTGTCATTTTCAAGTCATATCCCACATGTCAAAAAATCATTAGATTCCAAATATAACCAATAGTATTCCACCATATGTCACAAATTGTATGTTTCCACGTGTCTCCAATGTTTCATTGCCATGTGTCATGACCTCATTCATTACCATGTGTCATATTCTCATTCACTGGTTTCCATGCCTTGGAATAGCTTTGATAATTTGGCTATGTATGGGAGATAGGATGTGAGGGAAGAAGGGAAAATTGTGGGTAGAGGAAGTTGAGGGGGTAGTTTGTAGGCTGCGGGAATGGGTTGGCGAGTTGTGGGGTTGGGGAGTGAGGTGAGTAAGGACATGAGGGATGATTGGTGTCCTCCCACGTGTGCATTGTATTACTTAAATAAAAATTAAGTAGGGAGAGGGTGAGGAGATGAGAGTGGGCAAGGGTAATTTGTAGGTGGTAGAGGCATAAGGATGATGTAGGGTGATTTAAGGGAGAACATAAAGTGTAGGCAACGAAGTTAGTAGGATAATGGTTTCATGGTGATGGGAAGGTGAGGGAAGTGAGGAGATGAGTCCACCAACCCACGAACCTGATGAGGATATGAGTAGTTAGGGGGAAAGAGAATAAATGTAGAGGACGAAAGTGAGGGAGGAGAATGTAGATAGCGGGAGTAGGGGTGAGGAAGGTGAGAGGGAAGAGTGAAGGAGTGTGATGGGTGTTCGCCAACCCGTGAATCAGCCATGGATGAAAAAATGCTTAAGTAATGATACTTCTTGAATGGGCTCATGAAAATGAGAAAAAATAAAAGTATGAGTTTCGAGTCTGAGATACAAAAGTAGGCTAAGTGTTGAGGTAGAATGATGTATGGGTAAAGGGAACATAATACAAGTCTGAGAGTCCACGAATGTGATAAATTGACTAAGTATGGAAAGGATAAGAGGGGAGAGGAAAAAATGGAAAAACGGTTAAGTGTGGAGATGGATAGAGGTGAAAGGTGAGAGAAATAAGTGATGATGATACTTAGCCAAAATTCGAAAAAAGATAGAAGAACATGTTACTTAGAAAGATTCTTCAAAATTGGATCTTTGGACTAGATCTTGAATAACTTAGGCATACAGAAACAAATTTCTGATCCAAAAAGCGCATGACAAAGCTGAGACTAAGGGTTGCATAGTGAAATTATAAAATTTCAAAAAATGTCTTTTTTTGATATCAAGTCTTTTATGAATCCAAGAGAGGAAAAATATAGATGACCAAATTTTGGTCAACACCTTCTTCTCTGTCTTCCTCTCTCCTCCCCTCACACTGTCTTTCTTCAACTCTCTCCACCCCCACTCTCTATCTTCCTCTCTCTGACTCTAAATGTCTCATTCACTCTCTCTTTACCCCCCTCTATGTATTTCTCTCTCTCCATCTTAGACTCTCAAACGCTATACCAAGTTTGGTACATCACAAGGAAAGAAATGTCCTTAACCGAGACATGTCAAGACCTAGAACTAGACCTAGACATGGACAAGCATGGCAAGACCTAGACCTAGAAATAGATTACAAACCATGAACTATACCTATATGATGACCATGACTTAATCCATGACATATACCTAGTGTTAAACCTAGACCATGACCTAGACCTATACCATGACAATGTACATGAGCATGACCTAGACCATGACATAGAGCTTGACATAGACCATGACCTAGACCCCCTAGCTCCATCTAAGCCTAGGCATAACCTATAATCAACCCTTAACCCCCTACACACTTGAGTCCTAAGTGAACTATGCATATACCTCTTGTTAAAGGCCCCAAAACCCTTGCACCCACATCTTGGTTCTCTAACCATTTATCCATACTTTAAAACACTTTCAATCATAAACCCTTAAGTTGGGAACTCATCCTTTCCCAATAGGAACACGTGCACGCTCTTGCTGGGAATTTTTATGTGCCAAGCACACTCCTCAAACTCTTCTATCTCAAAGGGAAGGCATGGCATGGCATGGCAAGGCAAGGAATGGAATGACATGGAAAGGCAAGGAAAGTAAAGGACTATAAAATCGAGGTGCATGCCAATGGTGTTGTTAAAAATGAAAAATGGTAGTGATGGGACTCAGAGCATGGGACGAAAAATTTTGTTCCTAAAATCAAAATTAAATTAATTTGATGTTTAACGAGTGGGTGAAAAAATGAATTAAAAGAAAATAGGGGAGAGCATAGAGAAGAAAATGACAGAGCTGAGAGGAGATAAGAGGGTTGGTTCTTTGTTCTAGGAGAAAGAGAGGAGAAAGACAACTAAGTAGAGAGGATAATAGAGTGTTATCTCGCTAGCTGCTGGAGGTAGGTAGGTATCATAATTTGTTTTATTTCTTGACAAAATATTTTACTAGAAATATAAGTGAGTTTTGTTTTATTATTTCATTTGTAGATGTTGAAGAAATACAAAAATCTTCTAAAGGAGAAGGAGGGATCACAACAAATAAAGGATATGTGCAACAGAGAAATGTAGCCTCTCCTATAAGGTGAGTGTTAACTTTTTATTCTTCTTCCAATGGAGTACTTACACGAGTACTTATATGAACATGACCATGGCCTAGACCATGACCTAGACCCCCCTAGCTCCATCTAAGCCTAGGAATAACATATATTCTACCCTTAACCCCCTCCACACCCAATACCTAAGTGTAGTATTTCTATACCTCTTGTTTAATAATGGTATTTTATGGATATGACCGTTCACCTATGGTTTAATAATGATTTCACATGGTTTAATGATGATTATGGTATATTGATTCTACATTTTTATTTTAATATAAGCATAATATTTTAGTGGATTCAATATTATTTGTATGTAATATTTATCCTTCTTTGAATGTTTTTCTTAATTCATTTTTAAATCATTTTATCTTTCACATTTCTTACCTTTTTGGTGATTTGATTTGATTTCATTGTCATGTTTTCTCATGTCTCTCTAGGATTTCCCATTGTTTGATTTTATATTATCAAAAATCCATGATTGATATTTTTCTTATGAAAATTTCATATATTATGTATTACTAGAACACTTTGCTATCTATACATTCTTCAATATTAGATTGTTGTCGTTATCCATTTACAGCCTGATAATAAGCGTAAAAGGTTAAATTTACTTAAATTTTTATTGTTCACAATCAGTGTTCGACATTCCCTAGATTATGTATGACATAACACTTATCTATATGTTCTCTCACACACTCTCTCTCTACCCCCCTCCTCCCTACCTCTCTTTCTAGACTCCCTCCCAATATCTCTCCTCTCTCTCTCCTACATCTACCATCTCTCTCTCACCTCTCTCTCTCTACCCCCCCCTCTTGGTCTTCATCTCCAACCCTCTCACACTCTCAAAAAATCCATTTCTACCCCCTTCTCTCCTTACCTCTAGCATCTAACCCTCGTTATCTTGTTCCATGTATCCCCCTCCCTATCTCTTCCCCACTCTATCCACCTTTCTCTCTTTTATTCTATTTAACCCCCCTTCACTCTCTCCACCCCCTTCCTCTCACACACACTCTCTCTCTACCCCCCATCACTATCTCCCTCTCCCTCACTCTCACACACTCTCTTTATCTTCCCCTATCTCCCTCTCACACTCTCTTTCTTCCTCTCTCTCCACCCACCCTCTTTACATCGCAAGGCAAGACCAATCACAAAGGAAAGTACATGTACTTAGATATTTTTGGGAGGTGTTCGATGTATATCTATCACACTGGTATGAATGCAAAACAATCCATATCACTTGTGGATTCCATTTAGTTTGAACATTAGACAATGAAATAGTTGAAATATG
The DNA here is from genome assembly GCA_000966675.3 of Picea glauca. NCBI lineage: Eukaryota > Viridiplantae > Streptophyta > Pinopsida > Pinales > Pinaceae > Picea > Picea glauca. Next base: position 128,325 of record JZKD02S1648661.1, on the reverse strand, counting down.
GATGAGAAAACTCTCTTTCTTATGTGGTCCATGTAGTAGTAATGAATGGGATTATTATGAATCAATAGACTTAGTTAATAAATGGGATTGTGTATCACTCCCCATTGTTCAACTTATAACTATATAATTATCCCAATTGGAGGAGGACCAATCAAATATTTCAACATATTATGATCACATCTCATATCTCGTACTTCCAAGTTCAGTGAAACCTTCTATTAAATTTTGAATAACTTTCGTCAATGTTTTATGATTTTTTCATTTAGTGGACTCACATGTTGGCACTTCATTTTTTGAAGGGCACATATACATAGTGGTTGCACCAAGAGGTAATGAATGGGGCACTGATTATTGGCTATAATGTTTCTTAGAGGAAAAACATAATCTCATGCGATTAGTAGCAGACTCTTAAGGCATTGAATTTTTTATTGGGTCAATGGCTATTAAAGGAGAATATATGACACAGGATGAAAGAACATGAAAGAAAGGTGGTTATGTATTTCAAGATTATATAATAAGCGAAGTTGTATACCCTTATACGAACTTGGTTTTTGGTACAAAATTCCAACTACAAACAATGCCAAGTAAGAACTCATCAAAGGTACAATACTTCTTTCCTTACTCTGAGCATGAGAAGTTAATGTAGACAATCAATATTGGAAGTGATGCCAATGGCCTACTTGAATGACCATAGGTATGTAAAAGGAATAATTGAACAAATATTTCAAATTTATGAATGATTAGAGTTTGGGCTTCATGCTATTGTTAATATGGTATTCTTGTATGTTGTGGTTCTCTTTTGTTGTTAAGAAACTATGTTTATTCCATGCCTTGCCTTCCTTTGCCTTTCCAAGCCATGCATTTCCTTTCCATTCCATGCCTTGACATGCCATGAATTTCATTTCTTTTCCTTACGATACATTTCCTTGACATTCCATGCCAGGACATGTCTCATCTTGCCATATCATGCCTTGCCTTGCCTTCACTTGCCATGCCATGACATGGAATTCCATTCGATGGCATGTCATGCCTTGTCATGACTTTCCTTGGAATCCATGACTTTCCGTGCCTTTCCTTTCCTTGTGTTGCCATGACATGCCTTGACTTTCCTTTTCTTGCCATGCATTGTCATGCCATGCCATGTCTTTCCTTGCCATGTCATGCCATGCCATGACTTTCATTGCAATTTCATGCCATTCCATGCCTTAAATTTCCATGCCATGCCATGCCATCCCATTCCATGGTATGGATTGCGTTGACATGCCATTTCCATGCCATTCCTTGCAATTCCTTTCCTTGAATTTCCTTTCCACGCCATGCATTGTCTTTCCTTGCCTTCCCATGCCTTGTCGTGCCATTCCTTGCCCTGCCCTGCCATACCTTGTATTTCCTTTCCATGCCATGCCATGCCATGCCTTGCATTTCATTGTCATGCCATGCCATGCCTTTCAATGGCATGCCTTGCCTTACCTTGCCATTCATTTCCTTTCCATGTCATGCCATGCCATGCATTTCCTTGTCATTCCATGCCATGCCTTGCCTTTCCTTGTATTTTCATGCCTTTCCACCCCTTGACATGCCATGTCATGCCTTTCCATGTTTTAACTTTTGACATGCCATGACATGCCATGCCTTTCCATACCATGCCATACCATGCCTTTCCTTTCCATGTCATGTCATGCTTTGCATCGCCTTGCCTTTCCATGCCATCCCATGCCTTTCCTTTCCACACCATACCATGCATTTGGTTTCCATGTTATGCCATGCTATGACTTTCATTTCCTTTCCTTTCCATGTCATTCCTTGGATTTCCATGCCATGCCATGCCATGCATTTCCTTTCCATGCCATGCCATTTCATGCATTTCCTTTCCATGCCATGCCATGAATTGCATTTCCTTTCCTTTCCATGCCATACCATTCATTTCCATTCCATGTCATTACATGCCTTGTATTTTCTTGCCTTTCAATGCCTTTCCATGCCATGCCTTGCATTACCTTTCTTTTCCATGTCATGCCATCCCTTGCATTGCCTCGCCATGAAATTCTATGCCATGCCTTGCATTTCCTTTCCTTTCCATGCCATACCATGCCTCTCCATTCCATGCCTTTCCTTGTCTAGCCTTACAAGGTGTTAAATTTCCAAACATATGTAATAAGAACTAAGAAAAACCCTAGTCTCGGAGATCCTGCGACAAATGATTTTCTAGGAAACAGAATGATAGCAGAGGGGCCCCACTAACTAAAACTCAATTCTCTGGATCTAATGCAACCAACGATTAATCCATCCGAGTCACGGTTTGAGTTTTATCGTGAGTTGCAACTCGCCTCCCCAAGCCATTCATGAACATGTTGTCAATTTGTTTTGGGGGCATAAAATCCACACCGAGAAGCATAAAAAAGTTTTGTAAGCTCTGTCATGTATTTTTGGCCAAGGCCCACATGATCACACTACCCATAATCACCCAACACAGTGTTCTTGAAAATCAACTTGTTCAAAATTTTCACTATGCCTCATTGAGAAAAACCCTAGTCTTGAAGATCCTGCAACAAACTCTTTTTTTGGAAATATAATGATAAGGGAGGGGGACCATTAGATGAAACTTGGTGCTCCATATCTATTTCAATTGACAGTTCATCCTTCTGAGTCTCAATTTGAGTTTTATCATGAGTTTCAACTCACCTGCTCAAACCATTCAAGGACATGTTGGAAATTTGGTTCGGAGACATAAAATCCACACCGAGCTGCATAACTAAGTTATGTAATCTCACGCATGTCTGTTTGGACAAGGCCCATGTGAGCGCACTAACCAAAATCACCTGACACAGTATTTTTCAAAATTGACCTCTTATTTAGAATTTACACTATGCATCATTCAACAAAACCCTAGTTCCGAAGATCCTGCAACAAACATTTTTTCAGGGAATAAAATCACAACAAAGGGTCCCCACTAGTTAAAACATGGTGCCTCAGATCCAATGAAACTGACAGTTCATCCATCGGAGTACCAATTTGAGATTTATCCTAAGTTGCAACTCACGTCCTCAAGCCTTTTAGGGACATGTTGGCAATTTTTTATGTGGGAATAAAATCCAGACCGAGCAACATAACACAATTTTCTACCCTCCCTCATGTTTGTTTGGCCAAGTCCCACGTGACCACGCTACCCACAATCAACCGACACAGTGTCCTTGAAAATTGACCTCTTTTTTAGAATTTTCACTATGCCTCATTGATAAAAAACCTATTCTTGAAGATCCTACAACATTTTTTCTCCCGGGAAACAGAATGACAATGGAGGGGCCCCACTAGATGAAACCCAGTGCCCCAAATCCAATGCAACCAATGCTTCATCCATCTGAGTCTTGATTTGATTTTTATCACGAGTTGTAACTTGCATCCTCAAGCCATTTAGGGACATGTTGGCAATTTGGTCCAAGGGCATAAAATCCACACCACGAAGCATAACGGAGTTCCACAAGATCTATCATGTTTGTTTGGCCAAGGCCCATGTGACCACACTACCCAAATCACATGACATAGTTTTCTTGAATATCAACCTCTTGTTTAGAATTTGCATTATGCTTCATTGAGAAAAACCCTAGTCTAGGAGATCCTGCAACAAATGTTTTTTCGGGATATAGAATCATAGCGAAAGGGCCTCACTAGTTGAAACACGGTGCCCCAGATCCAATGCAACTGATGGTTCATCCATCCGAGTCCCGGTTTGATTTTTATCTTGAGTTGTACCTCCCCTCCTCAATCCATTTAGGGATATGTTGGAAATATACCTATACCTTAATGAAGACCTATACCTATGCCATTACCATGACGTATACCATGACATAGGCCATAACCTAGAACATGATCTAGACCATGGCAAGACAAGGGATGGCAAGGAAATGTCTAGATATAGGTCTAGATCTAGTTATAACAATGAAAGTAAAGGCAAGGCAAGGCAAGGAAAGACATCTCATGAAAAGGATAAGAGAATCTAGACATAGCAAGGCAAGGCAAGGTCTAGGTCTAGGTCTACATGTTATATATTGTTATAAAAGTTATTGACTTGAAAGATAAGTTTTTATTTTAAATAAGGCCTTGAAGTTATGTTTCTTTTCATGCAATCCAAAATATTCTTAATATAATCCAATTAATTATGATAATCCATGTTTCACAACTATGAATATAACTAAAATATATGAATAAAGAGAGATTATGTTATGACATTGAAATTCTCATGCAATTATTTTTATCTAAGATAGATGGGATAATAAGTTGTAGAATTTCATGCTTAATGAATCATTTGATTGTAATTTTTACAAACAATTAGTTTTATGAATATCATAATGAAATTACCTTTTAGATGAATTGTGGTTAGCTAAGGAAAGGTAAGGCAATGATAGGCAAGACAATGCCATGGAAGGAAATGCAAGGCATGACATGGAAAAGAAAGGCAAGGAAATGCAAGGAAAGACAATGCAACACAAGGCATGGCAAGGCATGGCATGATTGGCATGGGAATGAAAGGCATGGAATGACATGGAAATGCATGACATGGCATGACATTGCATGGAATGGCAAGGCAAGGAGAGGCATGACATGACAAGGCATGGCATGACATGGAAAGATAGAGAAATGCAAGGCATGTCATGGCATGGAATGACAAGGAAAGGCAAGGCATGGCATGACAAGTCATGGAAAGGCAAGGCATGGCATGGAAAGGAAACACATGGCATGGCAAGGCATGACATGGAATGACATGGTAAGGTAAGGCATAGCTTGGCAGGGTAAGGCAAGGCATAGAAAGGTATGGCATGACATAGCATGGCATGATATGGAATGACATGGTAAGGAAACACAAGGCATGGCATGGAAAGGTAAGGAAATGCAAGGCATGGCATGGCAAGGCTAGCCATGGCATGGAAATTAAAGGTATGGAATTGCATGGAAAGGCATTGCATGACATAACATGGCATGGAATATAAAGGAAATTCATGGTATGGAATAACATGAAAAGGAAACAAATGGCCGGAAAAGGAAAGGCATGGCATGGAATGGAAAGGTAATGCAAGGCATGGCATGGAAAGACCAGGAAATTCAAGGCATGCCATGTCATGGTATGGCAAGGAAAGCTATGGCATGGCATGGCAAGGCAAGGTATGACATGACAAGGCAAGGCAAGGCATGACATGGAAAGACATGGCATGGCATGGAAATGAAAGGAAAGGCAATGCAAGGCATGGCATGACATGGAATGTCAAGGAAGGGCATGACATGACATGTCAAGGCAAGGCATCACATGGCAAGACATTACATGGAATTGCAAGGCAAGGCAATGAAATTATATGCATGGGAAGGAAAGGCATGGCATGGCATGGAAACACGAGGAAATGCAAGGCATGACATGACATAGAAAGTAATGGTGTGGCATGTCAAGGAAAGGAAAGGCATGGAAAGGAAAGGCAATTCATGGCATGACAAGGAAACACATGGCATGGAAAGGCATGACATGGAAATAACACTTCATTGGATGGAAACGAAATTTGTGATATAAAGTTAAGTCTTGTATCTCTGGAAAAAATGTTTTTTATTTCTTGGGATAAGAAATGTTCCTTTTTTCGTGATTCTTATTTCATTGCAATCCACATTTTGATTTGAATTTTTCCTTGCATAATTATTTGGAAAGATATATATTTATTCTTGTATAGGTTAAAATGGGGAGTTACATGGAAAGACATGCAAGGAGGGATTAGTCTATTTTAGATCATAGTTGTGATCTAGGGATTTGTAAATGTAACAACCTATATTTTGGCCTTATAAGGTTAGAACTTTGATTTTTTCTTATCTTAGTGATTTATTGCTTAGTATTTGTTGGGTTTAGTTAGAATCATATAGACATTTGATATGTATGAATCTTGATATATTTATGTGTTGCAGGATATTATTTTTATTGTTATATGTTTATGATGACAATTGTTTTGTGATTTGTTTAAACATGCAAATTGAAATGTGGAACTTTGGTATGTGGATATTAGTTCATAATTACATATAATATATGCAAGACATCATGTAGATAAACACACATTTCTAAATTGGACATTAATATAGATAAGGATTCTCATATGGAAATTTTAATGTATATGCATGGATATGAGCTATGTGATATCCAAATGGCTATACTGTTGAGGTGAAAAAGGCATGGCAAGGAAAGACATGCTACAGAAAGTCAAGGCAAGGAAAGTCATGGCATGGAAAGGAAAGGCATAGCATGGAAAGTGAAGGCAAGGCATGGAATGAAATGGAAAGGAAAGACAATGCAAGGTATGGCATGGCAAGGAAAGGCATGACACAACATGGCAAGGAAAGGCAAGAAAAATCAAAGAAAGGAAAGGCAATGCATGGCATGGAAAGGCAAGACAAGGCAATACATGGCAATGAATGTCATGGAAATGCAAGGCATGACAAGGCATGGCATGGCAAGGCAAGGCATGAAATGACATCCAATGGAAAATAATGGGATGTCATGGCATGGCAAGTGAAGGAAAGGCAAGGCATGGCATGGAGAGGCAAGGCATGGCATGACATGGCATGGAAAGGCAAGGCATGGCATGGCATGAAAATTCAAGGGAAAACATGGTAAGGTAAGGCATGGCAAGGAAAGGAAATTTAATGGAATAGAAGGAAAGGAAAAGGTAAGGTAAGGCTAGGAAATCAAGGTAAGGAAAGGATAAAAAAAAAAGGAAAACAAATTCAAGGCATATAAATGCTAGGCATTGATACCATACTTTGTTGTGGATGCCCCATCCTATTAGAATCTTACACATTCATTCATGGAGTTGGATACCTTGGAATTCACAAATGTGGAATGGTCACATGCATGCACATACTTGGAGGGAACATTCCATGTGGACACTTGGAATTTGAATTGGCTGGATGCCTATTTTTGGTGGTGTGTCCCCTCCATGAGAATTATTTGGTGCATACTACTTCTATTTTTGGATGAGGGAGAATTTATTTGGAGAGACCAATGCCCACATTTTGTAACATGGTCAACCATGGAGTGAGGAGAGATCTAACTAATTCATTATTATAATATCTATTTGACTTGTCATGGATTTATTTAGCAAATAATAATATTTTATTGTATAAGAGAAGAGACTCGCTCTATAAATACGAGTTCTCTCTCTCCATTGTATATGGTGGAGAATTTGGGTATTTAGGAGCTCTCCTCCAGGGATACATTGTAGAACATTTTGGAAAGCTTAATGGATAATTTGAATTATATTTTGATTTGATGAGAGGCTTTATTGTACACTCATATTTTATGTGTTGATTTTGTATTAAGAAACCCTTGTAACAAGTTGTCATTACCATTATAATGAACCGTGCTTCATTTTGGATAGATTAATGTGATGTTTCAACTCTCTTATTTATATTGTGATTTATTA
>JZKD02S1648661.1:83084-98495 GCA_000966675.3 Picea glauca | reverse complement strand
TCTGGCATCTGTCCTGGTTTCCTACGGGCAGGACAGATGTCTTTTTCTTGATCATATTACTGTATAAACTGCCAAGTTCTACCCAATAATGCTGGTTTCCGGTTACCGGCAGCATTTTTTGGTAACTCTAGCTATGATGCTGTATATTTTTGCCAAAGTTTTGGGTTAATATATTATAGAAGGTACTACCCCTTTTTTACTTAAAAAAAAAAAATGTCTCTCACAAGCTCTATTTTATTCCATCTTAAAAAAATATGTAGTTGTTATTTAAAAAAGAAAATCCAAAATAATTATGCTATTTCATTATATTAATAATGATAGTTATTTCAAACTTTTATTATTATGTTTACAACAACCATTAGTAACTAGTTTTTTTCTTTTCTTTAGGCTGTAGTTATTTTGACATCATTGCATGCATAATACTTAGTGTTTGGTGGATTGTTTTTGTACAATGATTGGATCTATGAAAAATTGAGGCATAAAAAGAAATTCGAACCTCTTATTTAGTGATTTTCAAAATTGAAACTGTGTGCAAGGTGCTATATTAAAGTTTTATGTTGTGCTTGAGATCTATACCCTGACCCTAACCACCATACGTTTTGAAACATAGTTGAAAAAGACATTTAATTATAGTTTACACTCATAACTCCATTTATAATTGTCAAAACATGATTGATTATATTATATTTGGGGTTTACAATCATAATCCACTCATAAGATATGATGAATATAAAATACAAATTTATAAAACATATTCTGAAATTTTTTTTACTATAAGATAAAAAAAAATCTAAAATAATTTTCATATCAAATTTAATAAATAATTTTTTATTTTAATTTTCAATTATGTAATTTTTTTATAATAATAATCTATTTTTAAGATCACCACCAAACCATGTTCTTAACCATTAAACTCTTCTAATCCTTTATACTCTTGTTTTAAGAGTTAAAATGAACTTCAATCACAATTTTTGACCCCTATGATATGCTAGTTGACATAGGTTCAAATTGCACACTTAGTTATATACTTCGCTCACTTTTCGCGACGGTATAAATTATAAAATATTTTTTTATGCAAACAAATGTATCGTTCGCTCATTTAATAATTCACTATTTTTTCTCAACGTATAAATTATAAAATATTTTTCTGTAAACAAATTTATAGTTCGTTGATTTTTTGCGGCCGTATAAATTATAATTTATTTTTTAAAACAAATTTATAATTCGCTATTTTTCGCGACCGTTTAAAAAATAAAATACTTTTTATGTAAACAAATATATAGTTCGCTCATTTAATAATATCGCTAATTTTTTGAGACCGTATATTATAAAATATCATGTTATGTAAACAAATGTATAGTTTGCTCATTTAATAATTCACTAATTTTCCGGCACCGTAATTTTAGTTCGCTAAATTTTCGCGACCGTATAAATTAAAGAATATATTTTTATGTAAACAAATGTAGAGTTTACTCATAAGTTTCAAATTGTCAATTCTAATTTGCAATTTTATAATAGTAATAATAATTTATTTTTAAGGTCACAGCTAAGCCACATCAAATTGGTGTATAAGAATTTTTTGTTTGTGGGACAAGGGATTTTCTTTGTCCAACCATTTTATTGATAAAGTTTACAAAAGTATACATACCATATCGCTTTTAGATTTGAATTTATAACCTCTTAAAAAAAAACACATGTAACAGCCTGAATCTAACTAATCTTGTGACAATTGATTTAACTATTTAAATAAATAATTGTTTAAATAAATAAATAAATAGTTTTTGGCAGTGACCTCAACTATCGTCACTATCCAATGTATATAGTTCGCTAATTTTTCGCGATCGTATAATATCCAATATTAAATCTTCATAACCATTAATATGTTTATTTTGATGAAATGAACCTCTCTAATTTTCCGCGACCGCATCTATTTTTTTTAACTGTTTACTTCAGTAATTGTTGGGACTCTGTGAGACAGCTGTCGTCTCTTTTTTTTGGGCAGTGACCTCAGCTGTCGTCTCTTTTTTTTGGGCAGTGACCTCAGCTGTCGTCTCTTTTTTTGGGCAGTGACCTCAGCTTTCGTCTCTATCTTGGGAATCTTCGAAGGTTTGTCGTTGTCAAATAGTTTTGGCCGGGCTCCTGCGACGGTCACGACAATTTTATCAAAGGTTTAAATTTTGTCTACTTTTTGACGGATCACCTCGTAAAGGGCAATTTGCCCATACAATTCCATCGCTGGAAGCTGACACCACACAAATTATCGGGAATCCTGTAGGCTTCTTGCTCGGACGGGCTTTTTCTTCGGTAATTCTTTATTCACGTGGGTATATAAGAAAAAAAGCAACCAAAATAACAACCTCTGTTAATTGATGGGATTAATCTAAAAGCAGTTATGGCAGTTTTAGTATTTGATGTTATACAGTATATTTTAATTCCAAAATGTATTGGAATTAAAAAAAAGTTTTGTGTAATATGTGTTATAAGTTTAAATCTATTAAAAAGTTATTCCAAAATGTATTGGAATTAAAAAAAAGTTGTGTAATATGTGTTATAAGTTTAAATCTATTAAAAAGTTACAAGTTTAAATCTAGAAGGAGTAAGTTATGTATATTTTTCTAAATTTTATTAGTCAAATAATTAATTAAGTGGAGAAAATTCCATGTCCCGTCATACATTAATTTAATGTCGAATTTAGCCTTAAAAATATATTATTATTATTATTTATATAATGTGAAATCATCACTGTTGATTATTGAATCAGATTTATATAGAGATTGTCAATACATCACAAGCATGGTAAATTTGAAAGAAGTCTTGGCTATTTACTATATAAATGGATCAGTAGCTGGTGGAATTATAAACTTCAGTTCATTCAAGCCCCATTGCATCCTACTCACATACCCACTTCTATGGACGCCGTTGATCATGTCTTGGCTAATGGCGGGCAGCAGATCAACTCGTCACGTGAATCTGCAGCAACCCATGAGCTCCAGCTTTATGAGATGATACTCTGTGCTGCCAAGCCCATGGCTTTAAAAGCAGCCGTGTTGCTCAACATTCCTGATATTATCGCTACAAGAGGTCCTCTTTCCGTTGAGCAGATTGCTTCTCACATTGCTGCTGCTAATCCGATATCTACTAGTAATTCCCATGTGGATGTAGGATACCTCTACAGAATTCTGAGGTTCCTTGCTTCTTATGGTGTTTTTACTGAACAAGGAGAAGCCGATCAGGCAGACGATGCGGACACCAAGAAAATAAAGTACGGCTTGACGGCCATTTCGAAGCTGCTGGTGCAGGATGGAAATCATCAATCCTCTGCGCCTTTTCTGCTCCTCGCAGCCGACAAAGTCTACCTGGAGGCTTATCAACATTTGCACGATTCTGTCTTGGGAGGATGCCACCCATTCAACAAAGCTTATGGTATAAGTCCTTGGGAAGATTGGTTGTTTACCAAACTATTTGTTTCTAATTAATTTACTATAATATTTTTTCAAATCATTTTCACATTTAGATTTGAATATATTATGATATGTTTTTAATCAGAGTATAAATAAGATTAAGAGTGATTAAATTATTTTATATATTTTTAAATTTATTCATAAATATTTTGACTATATATTTAAACAATTTACTAAATATGTTTTAAAATTATCTACCTGCTCTCTATACATAAAATATTTCGGCAACCCTAGGTTGAAATTAATTTTAAATCGATTTTGGGTTTTGACTTAATGGCAATCATATATTGTCACTTTAGATGACGCGTTAAGGATCCCTGAGGTAATATTGACTCCTAAATATTCCCGAGTATGCAATTCAGCATAAACTCAACCAGTTTTAATGGAAAATAACAAAGACACCAACAATCACTCAATATTTAGGTGGTAAAACCCTTCAAAAGGAAAATATTTAGGTGACAATGATAATAGTATTTTTATTGATCAAGGGAGAATTATAACAATTGGAACAAGCTTACGACAATTTCCTCACACACTCTCATTTGTCTCTACGAGCTTACATAGATTTATAGCATATCTTCCAAAGTTGAACAATTTAATGTGCACCTATCCATATTCTATTTTTAGTTGATTTTGTCTTCACTAAAGGCAGAATAATAGGAGCCAAGAAATCAATGCATATCCAATCCATGAGAAATTAGTTGGCATAATTTCAACAATCTCCACCTTGACAATAGTTTACTTGATACATCATGCCCAAATTTATTCATCACCTTTCCTACAAATCACGAGAAACCAAACACCACCACAGTTTCTCTAACAATACTGGTTTCATGAACATGCTTGCACAATTTTTTTGTGTATGGACATTTTCGAGAGTCACTCGACTTTCATCAATAACTTATCTTACAAAATGGTATTTAATAGAAATATATTTTGTCTTACTATGATACACTGGATTTTTAACCAAATGTATAGCACTTTGACTATTGCAGAATAGTTTTACCTTGTCTTGCATCCTTCCAAACTCACCCAATAAACCTTTTAACAAAATTGTCTCCTTGCAAGCATGTGAGGCAACTATATATTTGGCGTCCGTAGTGGATAAAGAATTTTTTTTTTAAAGCTTTGACATCCAACTAACAAGTCCTCCTGCAAGAGTAAAGACATATATGAAAGTGGATCTTCTTTTGTCCAAGTCACTTGCAAAATATGAATTGACATAACCACAGACTAAATCATTGCAACCATTATAGGATATGATAATTACTTGTGCCCCTAAGATACCGAATAACCCATTTCATTGATGTCCAATGCTCTTTACCTGGATTTTCCACATGTATCTATTGACAACACCAATTACATGTGAAATATCCGGTCTAGTACTTATCGCTGCATACATTAAACTTCATAGTGCATTATCATATGGTGTACGAGACATATATTCATTTTCTTCATCATTACTAGGACACAAACTTGAAGTAAGCTTGAAATGGGAAGCAAAATAGATTTTTAAGAGTTTCAAATTATTCATTCTAAATCTTATAAATATTTTCTCCATATATTTCTATTGTGATAACCAGAACTTACCATTTTTCCTATCTCTTTGTATCTCCATGCTCGAGATTTGTTTTTCTACTCCTAGATCCTTCATATCAAATGTCCTAGCCAACTGAGCCTTTAACCCGTTGATCTCAACAATCATTTTTCTTGCTACATGCATATTGTCAATATATAACATCAAAATAATGAATATGTCATTTTCCAACTTTTTAAAGTAAACATAATGATCATACTCAGTTCTTGTAAAATTTTGGCTCAGCGTGAAGGAATCAAACTTCTTGTACCATTGTCTAGGAGACTGCTTCAATCCATATAATGACTTTTAGAGTTTGCAAACAAACATTTTATTGCAATCCTAAACAAACCCTTATGGTTGTTCCATATATGTTTCCTCATCCAAATCTCCATCTAAAAATGTTGTTTTAACATCTAGTTGCTCTAACTCAAGATCAAATAAAACAACTAGTGCTAACTATAACGCCCCACATTTTGTCCATAGGAAGTTAGAAAATTGTTGTTTACTCATGTTAGTAATTGAATTCTTAGCATTTGTTCGGAGTCAAATAGACTAAGTTAGATTTTTGAGATGTGTACATCTAGACCTATATATGTGTTAAATGATATTATTCTTACTGTTATATGCTCATGACAATGATAGTTCTCTGATTGTTTAAATGAAAAATGGGGAATTTCGGTACATGGATACCAGTTCAAGTTATAATATGAATGTATAATAAATGCAAGACATGATGTAAATAAACATACATTTCTTAATTGAATGTCAATACAAATATAGATTATTATACGAAATTTGTGATGTATCTGCATGGATATGAGTTATGGTGAACTAACCTACAGGTTAATGAGTTATGCGATAGCAAAATGATTGTAGTGTTGAGGTAACTTGGATGCCGTAGACATCAAGAAGATATTTTATGCTATAAGACATACTTATTATATAATTTATGATTTGAAATATGACTATGATATGTGGTAAGTGTGGCTTTGACAAGACGCACATCTTGCTCGGAGTGGTTGTTTGATGACGTGACTCTAAGAACATTAGTTGCACAATATGGATTGATGTGGGGTGTTGAACCTAGTTCTAAGAGGAGGGGTGGAGAGATTGCCCACCATTTACCCTCTAAAACCTATAATCATGGGAGGGATGTGTGAAGTCACGCTCCCCTAGACATGTGACGATGATTTCTAGTTGTTGGTTGGGGAATATTGGTTGAGATATATGAAACTTCTGCTTACAGGTTCTATTTGGAGTTAGGTCAATATAATTGACACTCCATATTAGCCCAACAAAGGAAATGATAGGAAGACTGATGGAAGTAGGTTAGGAAGGAAGAATGGTTTGATGTTAGTTGAGAATATTGATTAGGGATTAAAGATGTCCAACTTTTGTTTACTCACTTGGATTCTGCCATGTTTAAAACCCTCTTTTGATTCCCTTTTGATATTTAAGTGTGATAATTAGTTATTGATTAATTATGATATTTTTTTCGTTATGATTATTAAATGATGCAATTACTTGATATGTTGTCCTACATGCTTTGGTGTAGTCATACCTGAACTATGCACTAGAGGAAGCAGTTGTTTACCTTCAATACATGCATAATCTATGCCTCTGCTACATACACATACATACCATAACCATGTACACTATTACAATTAATTAGTGTATTAATTGTTAAACTATATTATATTTAATTGAATGGTTGAATGGCTATGTAAATTGTATTGCATACAAAAAGATCTAGTAGCATTAAATACCTTCTTTGACTTTGATTGATGGTTGGGATGATGAATTAAATGAGTATGGTGATTTGTCATGTACATTTTGGGGAAATTGTCAAATTGCATTTATAATCTAGCATGAGAAGAAAAAAATTGCATTTTATTTATTATTATTTTATGCAAGTCATTTATAATTTAGTTCTATTTTAACTTTTCCCAAAAATATAGATAAGGGACGTTGATGACTAATAATAAGGGTGGTTGAGGAGACTTGGGAAGGGGAAATGGAAACTTGATAAATATGAGAGGAGGTTGAGAGGTTGGAGGAGGTTGAGAGATTGGATAATTCTTGGAAGATATAATTCTTGTGATGGTCTTCTTAGAGCATATGTGTTTTGTTGTTCTTGGAGACACGAGCACAGAGGGCCAATAAACTAAAAGGTTTCTTGGAGCTAGGAAGCCGACAAAGCTCTTAGTTGGTTGGGAGGATTCTGTTGTTTCCGTCTAGGCAAGTGGAAAAAAAAGAAATGCTTAGAAGCATCTTCCTACTATGGGTAGGAATTGCAAATGGTCATCTTCAACATACTAGGGATGAGGTATTTCACTTGGTATATTTTGTTATGTTTCTATTTAAATATTTTAGTCATAAAGTTAACTTCTTATTGATCTCATACTCTTATTTAGATTTGTGTATTTGGATTCAAATTTTAAATATTTAGCATTAGAAAAATTGTAAAAGAGTTATGAATATGTTGTAGGTTATTCCATGTATGAAAGTATTTTATTTTTTTTACACTTAATGCATATGTTTAAGTTAGAAAATATTATTTCATAGTACCCCATGGAGAGGTGCTACATTTGGTATCAGAGTGAAGTTTGAAAACTAGGACCATAAGGGCCATAGAATGTTGAAGATGTGCAACAAGTTTTTTTTTTTTTTTTNNNNCTATTGAGAAATCATAGAAAATAGTTGCACTACTCTAGAACTAGTATGGCCACCAAAATTTATCCTTGGTACATATAGTGAATCCTTTAACCCAATTGAACATAAGATAAACAAAATTTACAAATTTGGGTACCTTAAATTTATGCTCACCTATTTCAAACACCTAAGAGTATGCAGTAATTTAATTGGCAAGAATCTAAACATTGATCAAAAGGATAAACCATAAGATGAAAACATAAATCAATATGAAACTTTTATCATGATTCTACATAAAACCTTTAAAAACTAGAAAACGAGCAGTGAAATACACAACCGATTGCTCGAAGTGGAACTCAATTTTTGAATACCACAAAGGGAAGGTCTCTCGAACCCCCTCAATTTTTGTGAAAAGATCCCAACAACATAAATCATATGTGGATATTTAGTTTTTTAATGGAATGAAGGTAAGAATAATGTTGGACTGAGCATACACTGACTCTTTGCACAAGAAATTTGAAAACAAAAATGGGCTATTGATCCAATTTTTCCATCTTAGAGTCTCGAAACCTGGTTATTTTGAACACATATTTTTTTTTGTGGTCACTAGCTCCTTGAAGCATGTTGAGGATGCATGCACTTTCCTTAATTGTGATTATTTTTTTCATCTTTTGTGGTGTGGATAAAAAATTTCATATCTAAATTAAATGCATGATTTCCAACTTTGTACTGAATATTTGTAAGGGGGCGTCATAATGGTGTGAGTATTAGAGACTTTCCCTCCTAAGCTTAACGACCAAGTCACTGGTTCAATTCCTAATTGTTCTTGTTCTTGTCTAATTGCCTAATTGCCCACAATTATGCAATTCCAGACTAAACTCTTTCAACGTTCTTTTCTAATTGCCCACAATTATTTCGTATTCCAGACTAAACTCTAGCAGCAAAGCCCTCCAACCAAATCCAGGAAGCATTTTAAATCCAATAACGTTGAATTTTCTTCAGGGTTTATTCTCCCTCAACAAATGTGGTCCCTCCTCAGTTAGTTTCAAACCCATTGAAATCCACCTTCATTTCCCAGGATTTACCACTGTTACCATCTTCAATGCTTGCTTGAGATGATGTTTTGCAACCTAAATAGTCTATGTACATAATGAGATGGAACCCCCTACAATGGGTTCCTCTAGCTAAAAGATACCATCCCTGTACCAAATGCTCTAGGCATGTCATCTATCCATTTATAAAATAAGACGAGATTTCTGATGACTGGATCTGGCCAAATTAATATGGTGGTCATTATGTCATAAGTGATGATCGTAAGGACATTGCTAGAATCTCACTTACTCTATGGACGTATCCCACTTGGATCTTATCTTGCAATCAAGCCACCCACTTCACTCCTTTATGGCCAATAGGTTCATGTGACCTACAAAAGAGGACTAACACCATTAATCAATGAATGAAAAACGGAGGAATAAAAAACACTATGATTGAGACTTGATGATGACAGTGTTAATTGATGACGCTCACAGGGAAATATAAAATTATAAATTTTTATTATTATTGTTTGACAACCACAACACACAATTTTGTTTATTACTGTTCTACCACAATGAGAATAAGAAGTCAAGGAAGAAGAGGAGGTCATGGAGGAAAAATAAGTGACCACACTAGGATGGGATATAAGTTAGGTTTTCCATTCATATTGAAATCTGGAGAATGTATGGATTGAAATAACAATAAGCCGATCAATCAAGGGAACTTAAATTTTATATGGAAATTGCATGCAAGCATGCATATGCCCTTTTAAAAAAGATATAGTCAATGGGTTGAGCTATGATGTTATGTGGGTGTTTTGTATAGCAAATAAAGTGTGTTTAAACATGTCGTGAAAATTGCAGTTATGTCTGTACGTATTGGATGATGCGATATAAATTTTCAAGCCTCTAATTTAACAACTTGTAGAATGTATTTTGAGTTTAAAGACATTTGACAAGTAACTTAGATTTGACATCCAACCATTTAAGTTACTTGTAGTAGGTTGTAGGTGCTAGGTGGTTTATAGGAAAGGGAGGTTAAACTTATAAGATCACTTTGAAGGACTCTTCACTTTGACAAGTCAAAAGAAAAAAAAATGTTTCATAATACAACTAGATAGTCTTTAATGTGAAGGTTTGATGATCTGGTTACATCTATGACTTAGACATATTTACTTAATAAGCATTGTGTGACAAGATTTAACACGGTACCAAGTAATAATTAAGATACAACATGGCAGAATGTAACGCTCATGAATATGTATACGGATATTTTTTCAAATGACTTCTATGTAATACAAGTGTTGCATGGCAGTGGAGTCCCTGTCAGGTTGGGATGGGAGTAAATGTGAGGTAGTAGAGACACGTGGGTAGAAAGTTGAAGTAGATGTGGTTTGCATGAAGAACATGATTGTAGATTGTACTTTTATAAAGTATGTGGATGAGATTTTATAAAGCATGCACAAAGCCCTCATTGCATACTTAGCCAGTTTTTGGATCGCAGGTTCTCGGGGTGGCGGGTTCAAAGTTGGACCTCTTATGTTATGTGGCCTACAAATAGCACTAATAGTTCCACGATATACAAAAGACAGGTGGAGTGGCGGACTATAGAAATTTATCATAAATTAATAATGTCAGTTATACAATAGAATAGTAATAAGGTCTGTTACATTGGTTCGTGGAGAAAAACACCAAAAAATTAGCATTGTCGAACTATTTTTCTTTAAAACTAAGGCTTTTCTTGGACAAAAAAGATATAGCATTTTCGAATTGGTTTTCTTTTCACACGTTTTATAGAGCATGGATGGAGCGGACATTCCATACTTAGCTAGTTTTTGGATCACAGGTTCTTGGGCTGTTGGTTTAAAAAATGGGCCTCTGTTGTTATGTGCCCTATACAAATTGACAAGCGGGCTTGCGAACGATACAAACTTATTATAAAATAAATAATGTTTGTTACATATCTCTAGAAATTACATCAACATTTAAAACATCAACGTCATTGAAGACCAAAAAATTAGCATACAATAGGAATTTTGCACCCAACAATTCTGTCATATACATGTGAGAGTAATTTATAGAAGATTATAACATTGTATGAAGATTTATAGTAATTTGTATAATGCTATAAAACTTCATACATTTTGTACTGAACAATTATGGAGTTGCAGGTTGGCAGAGTCCCAGGTTCACACTTTTTATGTCCAGTGTGTTACGTGATATACATTTTGCACCAAAGACTTCTGTCATATGCATTTTGTAGCGAGCAATTATGTGATATAAATGACACGGAGAAATTTATAGAATATTATAATGTTGTATGGAGATTTAAAGTAATTTATATAATGCTATAACATGTCTTAGTTAATGAATAATATAAGCAATTTTTTAAATTTTATTCAATATTTTTTTTTTTATAAGTAAGATTGTATAAAAGTCTGTCAAAATGAAGGAGTACAGAGAATTTCCATGGTTTCAAGCTGTAAATAATGAGTTTCCCTGAGGGAAAACCAGCTCAGCCAACTAAACCGCTTCATAACTTAAGTGTAGATTGTCACTGATGCAAAAAGAGTTCAAAATTCTAGCTCGTAAGGGTGGGCGCTAGAACTGTGGGAAGTGTAGATAGCCTAATTATAATAACCATGGACAAATGCATGAAAGTTCGGAATGCACATGACAAAACAATAGACAAAAACAACAAAGATCACCGGTATGCGTTGTAGTGCGACGACACGACCATGCAAAAGGCGTGAAATGTCGTGTCCTCGGGAGGAGGAGGCTCCTCCTGGACTGGTGTGCGGTCCAGTTGCATAGCATTCTTCTTCTTTGATGGCGGGTTCTCTTTCTTATGGACATCCTCCGGGCATGATGGAAGCCTCTGGTTCTCGCAGTCTGCGTCTGCGTGGACCAAATTTTCCAGTGGCAACACTGGTGCCGAGGTTGTTGTTGCTTGGGTTGTTGTTGATTGGGCTGCCTCTGGTGCGAGGAGATGAGCACCTTGTAACGTGAAGAGAAACTGCAGAAGTCGAGAGGCTTTGCCATCCAGGGTCTATAGGCGAAACCGAAGGTCATCCATGTCCCAACGCAGGTCGAATTCCAGGCTCTGCACCAGTGCAAGGTCTGTTTTCCACTCACATTCTGGGTCATCGTTGGAACCCGCTTGAGATTGGGGTTTTCGTCACAAATTTTGACTATCTTCTGGACCATCCATCTGAAATTGGGTGTCGTGAAGCTGGTCCTAAAGCGACTGGGTGTCCAGAGAGTTGGGAGGGTCCAAAGGGCCTGGGTGTGAAACAAATGCCGAATTGGATAAAGGTCTTGGGTTGTTGTTCAGTGAGGCCCCTGAGCAGTCCAACCCCTCCATTCTGTTGGCAAGGGATGCAGGAAGGGACGAGCGAGATGCAAGAATTTGAGTTGACTACGCCAGGGAGGAGGATGAGGTGGCCGAAGAGGAGGAAGATAACAGGGAGGGAGTAGGTGGGGGATACAGAACCAGGCAGGGTCAGTTTGGCTGGCAGGTTGGTTGGCCTTTGGACTTCCTTTGTAGCTGGGGCATCTCCGGGATAGTGGGAGAGAGAAAACGCGACAGGAACAGAGCAGGGCAGGACAAATGTAAAACAGGGAAAGGTTGGGTAGGAAGCCGATCTCTGAGAAGAAAAAGCAGGAAATAATGAGCCATCTAGACCCGCTGAAGCAATTGAAAGAGGTTGAGCAGCTGGTGAGGTTCCATAAATGGCCGCACATGTAGAGTAAAGACGCAGCGAGGGTGTTGGTCTGTCGAAAGGATGCGAAGGCAAAGCAGGGTGCATTGAGAGTAATGGCGCCGTGCCTCGAGAAAGATGAACTTGAACTGATTAGGCAGTTGGGAGTGAGTGGCATGCGGTTGTCACATCATCGGTGCCATGGAGTATAGCTCCTGGCTGCTCCGATTGATGCATGTGCTCTACTAGCACCCCATCCATGGGAAAGGGAATAAATGCGAAGGAGTATAGACATGTGGGAAGGAATTTGAAGTACATGGGTACGTGGGAAAAAAACAGGGGAAAATAGTGGTAATGTGGGTTACATAGGTTTCTTGACAAAAAAAAACAAAAAAAATTAGCATTCCTGCACACAATAGAAATTGAAATTTATGAAATGAAACATTCCTGAACAACATAATTTATGCATACAAAATATGTAATTTTACAAGGAGGAGTCCTGATTCAATAGTTAGCGAGCTTTTGTATGGCGGCTTCTCGGGATGTTTCTATTCTTCTGTGCCCTACAAAAAGCAGGGATAGTTCCGCGATTTACAAATTGACAATCGGAGTTGTGGACTATTAGAATCTTAAGGGCATGGTGTCCAAAAAATTTAGCATTTTTGAAGTACTATTCTTTAGATATGATTTGCATATGGTCGTGGAAAAAATACACAGAAATAGTAGTAATGTGTTGGTGCACTGAAATTTGGGCTATGTTGTTCCATGGCCTACAAATTGCACCTAGAGTTCCACGACATACAATTTGACAATTGGAGTTGTGGACTATTTGATATTTAATGGCGTATGTATATTACAAAGAAGAGTTGTTAGATACCAAATATGTAATTTGATTAAGTAGATACCATTGTGGCTCTCAAGCTGGCAGGCTGAAAATTGTTCTCCCATAGCTTCGTGGACAGAAGCATAAAAAGACTACCAATACCAAATTAGTTTTCTTTAAAACAAAGGCACAGGAGATTCATTCCGGGTTGTCGGGGTGGTGGGCTGAAAATTGGGCTACTGTTGTTCCATCGCCTACAAATAGCACCGAGAGTTCCGCGAAATAGAAATTGAGAAGCAGTTTTGCGGACTATTTGAATTTTTGGATCGCGGGTTCTCAGGCTGTCAGGATGAAGATTGATTTTCTGTTGTTTCGTGCCCTACAAATAACACTGAGAGTTCCACGATATACAAATTGACAAGCAGTCTTGTGGACTATTTGAAATTTTGGATCGCGGGTTCTCGAGCTAGGGGGCTGAAAATTGGCCTTCTGTTGTTTCGTGGCCTACAAAAATAAAATATGTAATTTGATGAAGTACATATACAGATCATGCACGAAATCTTCATTTCAAGTTGTTGGGATGTTGAAGGAAAATCTCCCTGCGGACAGGTAGATCTCCTCTTGAGAGCTAGACTCTTAACTCTTAAGACAAAAGATGCTTATCATGGACACTGACTTCCTTTTAGGTCTAGATAAGATAATGTGTGAGGAGGAAGGAGAAAAGAAGTACCTTTTATCGGTGTTTGTCCCTGTACGGTCTGAGTTGAGCTCCAATCTTGCGTCCCTCGATAAGCCATGTAGACAAACAAAAGTACAAACAACTTCTTACTCTATTGAGATTAGTTCGAAATAGATCTATCTATTAGAGACGAATTCATGTGAGATCAAACACAGAATTGAAAGAAACAAGCCAAGCATATTATATTAATGAGAACAACAATGAAGAATGCTTACAGCCATAGATGCGAGTTTAGCAGCTTCGTCAAGTTTTCCTCATCCGAACCCTTGCTCAAACAGTCCACACACTAAATGCTGATGTTCTGAAAGACACCTTATTCATGAGATCATAGGTTGGATGCTTTACAATACTTTCTCCCCCAATTCACTGTGTGTTTCCTATGAGATCATAGGTTTCATGCCTCCAATCATTCCTCCTTTTCACCATGAGAGGGCCTGCTTATATAGGTTTAGAGAGGCCCAACCACTTGAGATATCTTTGGGGTAAGTTGAGGATTTTCCTCCTTCATTTAGGGATCTTCCCTAAGATCATGGCTTGACCAAGGATTTGAATCCAACAGCCTTCAGATATTGAAAAGATCTTTTCCTCATTCTTCTCAACAAACCAATTTTCACCTAGAATAGGTAGTGCTCTCCCAAAAGGGGCATCAGAGCACTATAACCCTCCCTAATAATGCATAGGGGGGTGCCAACACTCCTAAGAGTAGCAATGCTCCTCAAAAAGGCCAGACAGAGTGTTATAATGCTCCCTAAGAGTTTATAGGGGAGCGCCAACACTCCTAATAGTGGTATAGGGGAGCGTTCTCCTCTGAAACTCAATTTTTAGGGTTCTTTCAAATGGAAAGAGGTTCATAACCTTGTTAACCCATTCCTCTTCTGCCAAATCAAATGTTTGAGGTGTTTCAAGTGTCCTTCCGATGTCGTTATAAGCATGACATAGGAATTATGGCAGTATGCTTTTTTCTGACATTTGCGACACTTGCGACCAAAATGCGACACTTGCGACACTTGTAATGACAACACTTGCGACACTATCGAAGTGAGTAATTTTGATGTGTAACAGATTGCCCCCCAAAGTATGAAGTTAGAAGATGAGAACTGATAACTGAAATGCTTTGCAAACTTTCAAGCAAGGGTATAGACGCAGAGAACCTGACAGAAGCTGCACACAAACATCCAACAAATATTATGACATGTTTCAAACCCAAGGTAGGCATACCTATGCTTGGGTGATAAAGAATTGCAAGATATGGCCGCCATAAAATACATTGCGGATCCATAATTGTATTGATAAAAGGTATAGCCATCGAGGATACAGTGTGGATCTATACTCCTATGACATGAACTGATCGTAGCCACAAAGAATACACAGTGGATCTACGAGATGACAAGACATAGCCACGACCAATACAAAGTGGATCTA
>JZKD02S1648661.1:42157-68097 GCA_000966675.3 Picea glauca | reverse complement strand
TTTCAATATATAGGAGAGGGTGAGATGGTTACATGGATGAGAATGATCCCACCAAATCAGAGAAGCCAATAAAATGACAACCATACGAATGCCAACTCATTTTCTAGAAGATTCCTTTCTAGAACCCTCGAGACTTCTTCTCTTTTCCAAGCTTAAAAACAAGTTCGCACCCTGTGTATAGAGAAACTTGTGAGAAGTTCACACCCTAGATGAAGGTGGCCTGCGAGAATGGGTCATTCTCGCAACCTAGGCCATAAGCAGCGTACAAACTCACTTTGAAAATATGTTTTCTGGAAGGAAATAAATGCCACTTTTCTCAAGAGAAAGTTCTTTTTGGGAACCTTAGTACACCATTGTTAATACATCACCAAGATGAAAAAAATTATGTGTAACAGAATTCCCCCCAAAGTATGAGGTCGGAATCAGTGACAACCAAAATACTTTGTAAACTGCGTGTGTGTGCCAGAAACCAGGAGCCACCTAGTCGGAAACCTGCAAACAACCAAGTATCTGCATAATATCATACTAGGTCTGAGGTAAGCATTCTCATACTCAGATCACAGATAGATGACATCATAAACATAGGTCATGACCACCAATCATACACCGTGGATCCATGCCGTCAAAATATCGCATAGCCACCAAGAATACACTATGGATCTATGCAAGAAAATGCAAATTAAGATGACATAGCCACGAGACATACAAAGTGGATCTATGTGTTAGCAAATTATACATATTCCATCACAACCTAGATCAAAGAGATGAGATCTAGGGTCTTCAATCCCGTCACTTGAAAGTACGAATCTAACCATGTGATTACATGTGCTGAAGTCGAACATGGTAGAAACCACTTGATTATCGGTCATTGATGAAATCGTTAACAAGTGCAAGGGAAATCACCATTAATGTCAATGACTCCCAAGGTACACTAGTACAATATACCGAATGTGAATAAATGAGTTGAGTTTGAACATTCGATGAAATCTCCCGATCAGGGGTCAATGATGAAAACCCACTGTCAAAAGCGAAGAAACTTGCCATTGAGGCATGCAAGTTCTAAGGTACCAAAGAATTTCTAAGTCTTGCTTCCAGATAATGAGATGGATTCGATGGAACAAAATTCATCACATGAGGGACTTGATATATCCCCCATCAATGAAACGAAATGAGTAATAGAATTTGAAGGAAAAACAGAGTATGATGTAAGTTGAACTGGACACAGGGAAGGTCGACACGGAGAGAATGGACAACTGCACATGGATGACTCAATAGAGGTTCCGGATGGACTTCTCTTGAATATATGAATGACACGACCAATGATTTGGCAGAACTGACTCAGAGATGACTTAGGATATGACTCTGTAGCAAATCAAATGAGAGACAAATGGATTTCTCAAACCGGCTTTAGATAATGAATAAGGGGGTGTCATGTTCAAGAGCGACACTTACTGCCAATAATATGAATACGAAAACACATCCCTTTCCCAAATTTTCCCCCACCATTTCTAGCGAGTACCTCTTTATTTTTATGCAAGCTTGAGGAGGATAACATATGCTTGCTGATGTAATCTCATCATTCATATGAGTCCTTCGGAGTATGTTTAACGAACCCTAGGAAGGAGTGGTTCGGTCCCATTACGAGTCTTTCGATGTTTGTTTAATGAGTCCAAAGATAGAAAACTTGAAGGTTTTTCATGATTAGAGAGTCTGGAAAAACACTCAAAAGAGAACTCTCTCAGTTTCTTTTTCGTAAAATAGTCTGATGAGATCGAAAAAGAGATAAATTACCGCCCAATGGACTTTTTTTTCTAATACTTTAACGAGCATGAAAATAGCAAGATCACTCGGCAATCTTTTCATGTTTAGAGAGTCTAAAAAGAGCTTAAAGAGGACTCCAGGGGGTTCATTTTTTGTATAACCTTGTTGAGCCCGAAAAAGTGATAAAAGTGTGCTCGATTACATTCTCATGTATTTTCGAGCGTGAGAAGGGACAAAGACCAAGCTCGAGGTTTTGTACAAAAAACCATAAAAAACAACTCAAACATGCGATGAAAAAGAGAAAAATATCTGTATCCCTGCGTATGAATGTCAAATTCGTCATGTCTACAAAAAGTCGCACTCATAGGGGTATTAGGCATTAGGTTTGATAAATAAAAAAATTATAAAAACCAACCAAAATGGTAAAAAGTAAATATAAGTGGATAAAAGTTTTTATACCATAGTCATCGTAACTTTGCCAAGTTTTTAGCCCAAAACCCCTCTTTTTCCCTTGAATTTTGGTGCTCGATTGCGGAAGGTACGAACAACCATTTGGTGAACCGCCTCCAGTAGTGAGGTAAGCTCCTTGTCTTCGATCTTTTCATGGTTCAATTTTTTGTTTTCATTGGTAAATTTCAAGTTTTTGAGCTTGTTTTAGGGCTCAAATTTGTGCTCAGGAATTCTCGCAGGCTAGACACAAGGGACCTGCAAGAATGCATGATTCTCGCAGGTGGCCCCAAAGGCACCTGCGATAACCTCGCACTGTGCCAAAGGAGCACCTATGAAAACTGCAAAATGAAAAATTTCTTTAATGTTTGCTCAATGAAAAATGTACCAAGGGTTGAAGAGAGTTGTTGACCTTCTTCTTATGGTTCTTGTGCAGGCATTTGGCTGTCACCATGGTTCTGGAATGGCGTGAAAGAGAGCATGAAGAAGATGATGCTATTGCTGAGAATAACCGAGCACCATTGCCACTTTGCGAGACTGTGGTCTCTTGAAATTCTTTCAGATCTTGGGTATGAGGGCCCAAGTCAGGCTGTTGGAGTACCTCATTCATATGTGGGATGTGAACCAACAAGTATTCCATGTAGGGGTACACACATTGTCCTTGGATATCAAGGACGTTTATTTCCTAACGGGACTGTCACAGGGTGGGTACCACGCTAGCTTGACTGGTAGTCGAGGTGGTGGGCTGCCTATGAGTGAATATTGTCATCAGTACTGTGTTCCAAAGGCGGAAAGAAGCAAAGGAAAAGTGGCCATTTGGGGGGTCCAGGATTTAACCCTTTGCACTATTTTGTTCACCATTGCTCGTATGGTTGGGAGCACTGCTCCACACATGGATCTCCAGAGATACTTTCAGTATGCCATAGAGTGTACTGAGCCTCGGGTCTTTAACTAGTCATACGCAGTCCTTCGTAGCGTGAAGAGGTAGTTGACTAAATGCAGGAGAGGTGACCTGAAGCAATTTGGGTATGGGTCATTGTTGGTTTCCTTCTTTCTTGAGAGGGTTCCCTTGCTGAGGTTGCAGGTTGAGTGAGGTTTACCGACTCCAGAGGATCCAAGGATGTTAAGGTGGTGTAACCTCATGGTTCGACATGTAGCTGGGCCAATCATCAAATACAATGATTCCTTCTTTGACTGGTTGCGACCACAGATGTTGATGATCGATGATTATGCCTATGTCGGGTTGGAATTCCGAGAGGATCTGGACTTGGCCCTACCCGAGGGCGCTCAGTGGGGAGATCTAGGTAAGAAGTACACATTTTTTATTTTTTAAATGTTTTTATGAATTTTATCATATGAAAATGTTTTTATGTTTGTCCGAGGTCTAATTACAAAAATTCTATTTTTGATGACACAGATGTGGGGCCTTATTGACCTCCGAGTACTTCTCCTATTCAGCAACAAGGAGAGGTGGCTCTAGTGCCACGATGGGACGCTTAAGATTATGAGGCAGTGGAACAAAACTGAGAGGGTTTGACTGCAGACATTCCAGACATGCCTCTTGGAGAGGTCCCACGACGTTATCAGCGTTATACGATGGGCATGTCAGAGTCTGTTGGCCGACTGCTTCGTAGGGTTTCCCAGGCAGTCATGTGTTACTGTGAACGTCATACATGATGTTACTTTGTAGAAGCTATGAGCTTCAGATTTTGAAATTTTGGTCCTCGGACATAAGTTTTTTGAAAAAAAAAATTGATCGTTATATATACATACGGCTTCTACCAGCTTATCTTGTGTTGTGTTATACTTGTGATGTGATTGATTTATAAACGACCCAAATGTCTGTCTAATACATAGTTAGCTAATGCATCAGTTAATGTATTTAGACATCTAGGAATATGCTGATACTCAATATAATCAAAATAACGTTCCAAGAGGCGAATTCACAAATATACCTGTAACAAAGTAGGAATTCGAATAGCATAGACATTACTTAACTATAGTACTACAAGCTGTGAATTGAGTCACACAACCAAGCGACGGATACCGAGTGAGATAGCATCAATCAACAATTCGATAACGGTGCTATACTCTGTAATATTGTTGGTCGCATGACCAAGGCACACACCTCGTAGAGTGATAAGTTCGTTTGTAGAGGCGCAAATTGCCCACGCAACAGAAGTAAGTTTCTGAGTACTATGGCTAGCGCCATCAGCGAAGACAATGTGGGGTAGTGAAGACTCTGACATATGGAAACCAAATGTAACATAAGGGCAGAGACCAGATAACGAAAAAAGAAAACTACAGTAACACACAAGAAGTATGATGCAATAAAATACAAGTACTCGTGCACAAGTGATCTTATGCATAGTACTTCTTTAAGTACAACCCATTTCTAGGTTCACTCAAAGGGATACTGTCGTAATGAACTAATTCATAAGCTCATTTCTCCATAACTTTTCTAATGATATAAGGACCTCGCCACATCGCTTCAAATTTTATATCTCCTAGCATATCTCAATCTTGTTCGTAGAGGAGAACCAGATCTCCTTTAGAGAAAATGTGAGGCTTGACATGTTTGTCATATTGGGCCTTGACACCTTTTTTCTAAGATTCTATGACTAGGGTAGCATTGCGTCGAGTTTCGTCTAATCGCATAAGATACAATAGATGTTCTTCCTCTGCAGAAGTGTTTGGTAGGAGTTTGACAACTAGTTTTAAGGAGGGTATCTCACATTCAATCGGGAGGATGGCTTCTAGACCATAGACTAACCGGAAAGGTGTAAACCCAGTAGCAGAATTAACAAACGTCTGGTAAGCCCACAATGTTGAAAACAACATTGTGTGCCAACTTGTTTTGTGAATCCCTATCATTCGTTGAAGCATGGTTATGAGAACTTTATTAATCACTTCGACTTGGTTGTTGGCTTGTGGGTAATAGGGAATTGAGTTTTCATGGAGAAGACCCAACTTTTCAGTGAGTTCGGACATCATGAAGTTTCTAAAGTGGCTACCGTGATCAGTGACGATAGCCTGAGGAACACAAAAACGAAATATGATGTGATTGAAAATGAATAATGTTGTGGTCTTTCTAGTATTGTCAAATGTCGGCATCGCCTCGGCCCATTTCATAAAATAATCTATGGCTACAATAATCTATCCACGCCCCCCGACCGAGTGGGGGTGACATGTCATGAAATCGATACCCCATTTCGCAAAGGGACCAATGAAGACCACAGGGTGAAGAGGAGTAGGATGTGATCATATCTTATGATTATAGGTCTGGAAAGCATGGCATTTTTGGACGACGATTATGCAATCATTAAATAAAGAAGGCCAAAAATACCCTGCTCGTAAGATCTTCTGGGCAGTAGCATACCCAGACATATGACCACCATAGGCTCCAAAATGGCAGTCATTTAAGGCTTTCTCGGCTTCATCGAATGTGAGGCAGCATCGAAAAACTGAGTCAATCCCACGATGATAAAGAGTATCCCTGAGGATAATATATTGATGGGCTTGGTAGTGTATTTGACACTGGTTAGTACTGGACAAGTTGGGCCAAAAAGTTTGGGTTTGGAGATATATGATGATATCACCGTACCAAAGATCATTGGAACTAATTAGGAAAAGGGATTTATCAGGTAATGAATCGGCTGCTACATTTTCCGTTTCAGAGTAGGAAAGTCACATATCAACTCGACAAACACTAAGGACTTCTTGGACTTAGCTCATTTGAATTCCAAGTCAAAATCCTGGAGTATCACAATCCATTTGGAGTATTTTCCCCCTAGAAATTGACGTGTGAGAATGTGTTGCATAGGGTTGCAGTTAGAAATTATCGTAGTCTTGCGAGAGAGGATATAGTGTCGGAAACGTTGAACTGCTTGGACAA
This sequence comes from Picea glauca, assembly GCA_000966675.3. Lineage (NCBI taxonomy): Eukaryota > Viridiplantae > Streptophyta > Pinopsida > Pinales > Pinaceae > Picea > Picea glauca. The sequence continues at coordinate 61,994 of JZKD02S1648661.1, read as the reverse complement.
CTGCCAAGGTCAGTTTTTCGACATGTAAATACTTGGTTTCAGTAGGTGTTAGACTTCATCTCAAGTAATAGATAACATGTTCATCATGAGAATCACCTCTTGGACGAGAACCATAGAGATGGTGTAATCTGAGGCTGCGAGGTAGAGGAAATAATCGCGACTGTAATCAGGGGGGAAGAGAAGCAGAGCATGTGTCAGGGACAGTTTCAAAGCTTTGAAGGCTTTGTTTGCGATGGTATCCCATACAAACTCAGACCCATTTTTGAGTAGTCATGTAAATCCAAGAGTTATCTCGGCGTAGTTCAGGATGAAACGACGAAGAAAGTTTGCTTTCCCTTGCAAACTTTGTAACTGGTGAAGTGTAGAAGGAGGAGGGAGATTGAGAATCGCCTCAACCTTTAAAGGATCTACCCTGATCCCTTGACGTGAGACAATAAATCCTAGAAGTCAGTCGGATTCCACGCAGAAAACACATTTGTGAGGATTCAAGCTTATATGGTAAAACCAACAGCGAAGGAAAATGGCTCGGAGGTGGATTGGATGATCGACCTGGCGCATGGAATGAGCAGGTAAGTCATCAAGATATGGTTGCACAATGTGCTTGATATCATGGAAGGCATACGACATAGCGTGCTGAAAAATTGCACCAGCGTTCTTTAGACTGAAAGGAAGTTTTCGATAGGCGAAAGTGCCCCAAGGACAAATGAAAGAAATTTTGTGTTGATCCTCGGGAACAATATTGAATTGATTACATCCAAAGAAACCATCCATCAGAGAGAAGATTTCTCTTCCAGCGCAGTCATCGACAATCTGATCGACGAAGGGGGTAGGAAAGTTGTCTTTAAGACAAGCTTTGTTAATATCCCTATAATCAACGCATATGTGGATTGTTCCTTGTTTCTTGTTGATCGAGACAAGATTGGAAACCTAGTCAGTGAGGGCCACCGGGTAAATAAAGTCAGCTTTGAGATTTTTCTCGACTTCAAGCTTGATAGCAGCCCTTTTACGTGGGTGAATTGGATGAATGTGTTGCCAGACAGGTTTAGCGTCTAGGTATGTCTTAATTTCATGTATCACAATGTCAAGGTTGATACCTGAAATTTATTAATAGCTCTAGGCAAAGATGTCACTAAATTCTTTGAAAAGTGACTTGTAGGTGACGATTTCATCAGGGGAACATGAAGCTCCGATATGAACATTTTCGACAATTCCAGGTTTGATGGATATGTCGAGGGTAATAGTGGGTGAGATATTTATTAAGTTCCCTTCGGAAAACACATCATGTGTGGATTTGAGAACGGTTGAAATAATGACAACGGTCGATGGGGTCGAGATCCGTTGGTAGCTCTCAATGGTGTGTTGTTCCAGGAAGAGGATGGAACGGTGATGTCCATCATTCCAAGGGGTGTCTTCCATGACAAACATAATCATATCATCCATGGGAAAAATGACATGGAAAGGATCTGGAGATAAATCACCAAGAGAGGGGGTAGAAGGGGTCGCCGATTGAATGGTCTGATAGGCGGATTCGACTGGACTTAAAAGCATTTCGTCGCCGTAACAAAGATGATCGTCGGGGTCGAGTACCATCCATGGGTCGTGAGACGCAGGGGTTTCGTGAATCAAGGTGGAGATCATGTTGATTGAAGTGACAGACGAGTGTGGAACATCGGGTGGTGGAATGGGGAAGGTACCCATTAACGAAGAGTCTTTGAGAATACCTACACCGACGTTCTCGTAACCCAGTGGGGTTTTGGCGATGAATGATATGTTGCTAGTACACGTATCCGAGTTAAATAAGGCTAATTGGTCGACAGTAATTACTTTTCCTTGATGTGGGAAATGTACAACACGAAAAAGAGTCGACACAACTGCGCGCATGGAATAGATCCAGCTACGACCAAGCAGAAGATTGTAATCGAGAGGAGTGTCAAAGACTTCCACTTTGACTTGGACCGTTTTTCCTTCTAGCATGATTGGCAATGAAGGAAATACACCATAAGGCTTAAAATCAGAGCCATTGAAGGCTTTGAGCGTGTTATGGGATTCAGTCAAAGAGGGAGAGTCGATGGCTTTCCAAAAAGTAACAGACATGACACACGTCGAGGCACCCTCATTGATAACGGTTCTACAAATGTTTTTGTCGGAGAAAATCACTTGGATTTGGAATGCGAGTTGAGGGGGTAACCTTGGAATGTGATCTTCCAAGTAAAAAATTATTAAATTCGTGTCCATCGGGTCGATTCCACCGATATCTTTTAACAGTGCCTTCCATTGTGTGGGATAACTTTGAAGGACTTTGAGGGCTGACATCGCGGAAGGTGCTTGGGCAATATCTTCAACAATGTTGTAGTTCTAGGCAGCATGAGCATGATGATTGAAAGTCGATTTCCGAACGACACCCTTTGGAGGGGGGCGAAAAACTGTGTCAAGGCTCGGTCATTCGAGATGAAGAGGACCGTTGGTAGGTGGAGTCAAGGGAGATGGTTGGACCAATAAATGAGGTATAACATCAACCTTCTCCTTAGAGGGAGAATAATATTTGGCTCGAGTGGTAAGTGCGATGTCATTCTTCTTTGAATTGCCAATACACATTAATACATAAGATGTAGTACAAGAGGAAGGTTGGTCATGAATGACCAATTGGGCCTCTTATTGAGAGGGGAAGGGTTGGGACAAAACGGTTGGAGTGGGTGGTTTCGGGGCCCCTTGAAGGAACTTAGTAACCTCAGTGCGTCATGGACAATCCTTCATGTAGTGATCATCACCACAGATAAGACAAGGGTATCAAGGTTTGCGCTTATCCCTATCGTCAACAAATGGAGTTTTGGTTCTCTCTACTTGTGAAGTATTTTTGTCCTCCTTATTCTTACCCTTTCCCTTTATGGATTTGTGTTTACTGGTTGGGGTAGATTGAACCACATTTACCTCAGAAGTCTTGTCGGTGGGAGGGGTAGGAGACAGAGCATTTTGAACATTAGAAGAAGCGGGTTTGGGGTTGTTGCTTGAGGCGGAATGTGGTTGGGCATGGAAAGTGCCAATCACACCATCGGTTGCATGAGAAGCAGCTAGAGTAGTTGAAGTGGCAAAAGTGGAAGGACGAGGTGCATCAGGGAGTAAGTCGTAAAGAGTACTTGTTTATGAGTAAACAAGGTCAAGGTATTGAGCACGACTTATGGCCTTTTCTTCCATGAAAACTCCACCCATGGGGATGTCACAACCAATGTCGTTCACAAATGATTTTGTGAACCACTCTGCCAGCAAGTGATCGGGAAGTTTGAGTTTGATGAGACGTCGTCTCCGTCGCCACTCATGAATGTGATCGGATATATGAGTGGCTTTGTTTTGTTTGAAAGAACTCAAAATCTCTGTCTCTGTTTCATAATGGATCGATAACTGGTAGTGGGTGAGGAAAGCCATAGCTAGGGTGTTGAAGTCGGCGAAGAAACCTCATGGTAATTCTATATACCACTTCGCGGCAGAACCTGTGAGAGTTCGTTGAAAAAGACGTAGACGTATAGAGTCATCCATCAAGAAGTTGGATGAGCACTAGAGGTGAAAAGTCATGACATGATTGTTCGGGTCCTCTCCTGCTTTGCCATTGAATTTAGGGATTTCAGATGGTAGCTTGGCTGGTATAGCAGGCCATTAGGGAGAGTGACAGATCAGATCGTTTAAAATCTTTGACAGATCCGAAAGATCCAAAGTGGCTAAAAAGGGTAACTGTCGATTCACATGCGAGTACTGGTGGCTTTGGGGAGGGAGTCCTGTCGGAAAATCAGTGGGACCATAAGCAGTCTGCATATAATGGGAAGACCCAGGCAGATTCGGTGGTTGTGTGGAGGAAAGTAGCCCATGGGATTGTATCCTTGAACAGGGATGTGAGTTTGAGCATTCGAGCCCCAAATAGGATTGGACGTACCTGGATATGGTTGGCCTATACTAGGGGGTATAACGGATGTAGCTGGAAGCTATTGCCCCCCAGTCGATTGAGGATAATGTTGTATCAGATGGTTCCAATACTAGGCCAAGGATGGAGGTATGTTTTGTCCGTAGGGTGGGGTCGGTGGGGGTTGTCCTCCAATCGGGGGTTGTGTTCCAATTGGGATTTGTGTTCCAATAGGAATTTTCCCTACAAGGGGGGGTTGAGTCAAATCTCCTTGGTGAAATTGTCCACCAACAGGAATCTGGTAATTTGGTGTGAATGACGGAATGGTGCCACCGATAGAGGATGGAAAAGGTCCTCTGAAAGGGGGTTGAGGAAGTGTCGGAATGAAACCGGGAGGAGAGTACCTAGAAGAAGAGGGACCACTGGGAGTTCTGGATGGGGTTTGCGTGGGAGTGGAAATAGAAGCATTCCATGCACGGTATCCCGATGGAAGTGTCAGGGTGACACTGGGCGAAAGTGGTGCGCAAATGGGGGATTTACTAGCCATGGTAATCCTGGTGTGAATACTCGTAGTATCTGTGTAATGGACCATTTGTAAAGGGAGGGTCAAGATGTGGTCGACTTATGGAGTGTTTGTTCCAGGAAAATAATATGCAGTAGTAAAAGGTATTGCGTCTAGGTCAGAGGTTTCGGGGAACTCAGGTCCGACAGTTATATCAATGCCTACTCCAGAGCCAAAGAGATACTGTCTAAAAACGCTAGTGGCCCAAAAAGGATCTTGACCCTCGGGTCTTGGAAACGGTCCAGTTGGTGATCTGGAAGACTGAACAACTAGTTCTCTAGAAGGGACCAGTTGCATAATACGTCTCTCTGAGGTGGGGTGAAGTCGAAAGTCCTCCCGAGAATTGGAAATTCAGAATCGTTCTAGAGAGTTATTTCTCTCTAGCTGTGGAGTGGTGACGTCTTGGACTTCACTTTGTTGAGGAGAGCCCTCCGATGGGTTGGTAGGCAAGGGTTGAGATCCTTCCATATTTTCTGGAGGTAAACCCTGCATTCTACGTGAATGATGTGGAGGGTCAATTATGAACGAATTAAAAAACTGGCGAAGAGAACCCTATGGTCAACTTGGGTGAACAAACAACATGCACTAGTAAACAAAATCTAGGAAACAATACCAAGCAAACAAGACCTTCTAATTCTGAAGTTACTAGTTGGTGATGAAATCCAACGTCACAACAACGAGATGAGAAGGGGCTGGGCTAGGGTGGAAAAGTTACGTTGACAACCTACTTAACGGACTTACACCCTGGTGCAAGCTCCCACACATAATCATGGGTATACCCTCCAAGGAGCCCGAGTGAGTTTGGCCAACGTCGATTCCAGGTACCGTGAAGACTTTCCCCTTCACAGTCACCTTGTGTAAGATCCTAAGAAGATAGGCCACTAAGGTTACCACCGACAACAATAAAGTCTAGGGGGATAGTCAACAGTCCGATCCACATGCAAGGGAAAGGTATCTAGCCCGAAATCATCTTGAGAGGCTTCCACTCATCATTGTGGGTATACCTCCAAGTGACCCCCGTAATATGTGCAATCTCTATAGCGATATCAACAAAGCAGGGTGACTAACTCTGTTAATATCAATGCGACCTCGGGTTTGACCCTTGTGTGAGAAGGGCTTCCCAGAACAAAATGTTGTAAATGGAATTTGAAACTCCTTAACAAAAGATGCTATTGTGTGTTTTGTGCTTTGGAGAGTGTATCTCTCTACCAATTCCAAAGCTCTAGCCTAGCTAATTGTTGGTGTAATAGAGTCCTAGAAAAGAGTTACTGGTTAAATTTTAAAATTGTGCAATATTATTAAGGGCCGTTGTTACTCAAAGGAAACGGTGATGAAACTGATGTTGTGTGAGACTTTGACCCAACAATGCATAGATAGGAATGAAAGATATCAATTTGCATTCGATGAATCCTATGTATAGGAGGGAAAGAGAAGTTTTCTGGAACAATCTTGAACTACGATATGAAATCTCCTTTAAAATGCAATATCAATGAATCATGTAACAATGGCAATTCTCTATCTGTTCTATTTCAGCAATTGATTTCCAATATTTTCAAAATGAAAATGCTTTTAAAAAGAAAAATGTTTTTTACTTTTCAAAAAGAACCACAATGGTGGTGAAACTAAGGAAAACCAATAACTAACGAATAAGCAATAAACAAAACCCAAACCAAGCTTTCAATGAAGACAAAAATGACAAGCAGACAAGAATAGTCTTTTCAATTGCATGAGAACAATGATTTTTCAAGTAATGAACAAATGAGAAAGACAAGCAATCCCAACTTTCAAACCGATCACCGTCTCCTAACCAAACAAGTACTCAGATTCCAGGATTAGATATTATATCCTTGCTAAGAAAAGTCAAGAGATGATAGTTGAGAAACAAATGGACAAGAAGAGCCTTTGATTTCCAAAGATTGATCGTGCACAAAATCCAAAGTCAAGAAACAATCAACCAGTGGCCTAAGAAGTTCTTTTCAGACACCTATATAGATCTAGGCACCTAAGCATGCAAAGTCCTTAATTCCAAAAATTTTAAAAATGGGTTCGCAGGCTATCAGTAATGTACAATGCGAGAATGGACCATTCTCGCAGGCTAGTTACAAGGAGAGTGCGAGAATCTCGCACTATACTGAAAGGCAGGGTGTGAACTCAAAGGGTTCTTACAAGCCACTGAGGGGTTTAGTGCAAGAAGGCCTGAAACTAGGCAAAATTTTGGAAAAAGACAAAAATTTTGAAGGGACTTCTAGACCCAGAGAGTCTGTCAAGGTTTCCTGAAGACTTAGATATTGATAGAAATGAAGAAAGGTAAGGAAAGATAAAATGGCCAAGGAAAAACACCAAAAACCACTAAAGAATGGGTTGCATCCCCAATGGAGTCGCCAATTTTGTTATCGGACTAATCGGTAGGTGCGGACACTAATAGATCTCCCTAGATCCACCTGGATCTAGAACAAAACAAGACATGACATGACTCTTTCCCTAAGTTACAACCATTAAATTAGCTAGTAAGGAGGAACAAGTGACATATCTTTGTATCGCTTCCTTAAGTCTCTGTTTCTCCCGCTTCACTCTAGTGCTCTCGTGAGGTCAAGACCAAGACAACACAAACCAACCAAAGTGAAGATAGCAGAATGTATTCAATCGTCAACTTATACATATGAGCAAGGAATTACACAATAAAGTAAGAATGATTTTATGGGAAAGGGACATGTCGTTGTATCATATTAACTGAAAGTAGAAGATACAACCTAATCACCTTGATGTCGCAATATTCCTTTCGGTGACTCTTGGTTCCAACAAACACACTTGCTTTGTAGTTACATGAAGAAGATCCAATCCTTCTTGATAGACCTACTAGAGTCTCCAAGCTTCTGTTCAAGCATGGTTCTTCACACAATTCCTTCACCAATTCTTTAATTAATCTTGCTTAACCTTTTCCATGAGAATTCTTTCAATAAATAGGAGAGGGTGAGATGGTTACATGGATGAGAATGATCCCACCAAATCAGATAAGCTAGTAAAATGACAACCATACGAATGCCAACTCATTTTCTAGAGGATTCATTTCTAGAACTCTCAAGACTTCTTCTCTTTTCCAAGCTTAAAAACAAGTTCGCACCCTATGTATAGAGAAACTTGTGAGAAGTTCACACCCTAGATGAAGGTGGCCTACGAGAATGGGTCATTCTCGCACCCTAGGCCAAAAGCAGCCTGCGAACTCACTTTGAAAATATATTTTCTGGAAGGAGATAAATGCCACTTTTCTCAGGAGAAATTTCTTGTTGGGAACCTGAGTACACCATTGTTAATGCATCACCAAGATGAACAAAATCATGTGTAACAACAGGAGATCATGTTGTCTTCTTCTTGTCTCTGGCATGTTGTTGACATGAAAGTGAAAGGGATGACCGAGTGCACATAGAAAGTTTCTTCATTCTTTAAATCCATCTACATAAGTAGGAGCAAGTTATGTGCCCTGCTCCCCAGGGAATCCATATTATGTGATGTTTCTCAAGCCTTGGCAATCAGTTCTATTCTTTTGTTGATATTTTTCTCGATGTATCCTCTATAGGATGCAAGGAATATGGAGGACCCTTTTAGATTTGTTGCAGGGGTGCATGTAGTCCCAGGCATGGATATTTCCAAGGAACTGCCAAGCAATGGCATTGGAAACAAAGCTTCCTCTAATTCCTTAATCTGGCATTTTCGGCTTCAATGACTCCAACAGAATCATAAAGAGAATCTCCGGTTGTCCTGTGAAGTTCAGATATTTTGGATGCGTGCATATTGGCAAGGTCAAGTTCTGAACGATGTTTTCTTTTCTTATTTTCTACATCTCTTTTTTCAATGATTAATTTTTTTGATTTGGTTTCAAAACCAACGCTCTGGAATACAAAGGATTCATCTTCGTAAAAAATTTCGATACCAACCATGTCCATTGAGCAGGTATGCTGAATTGCGTGTGCAGAATGATCAAGGTTGCAGAATATGCTTTCCAGATCAGCATCAAGATCCATGTTTTGACAGTAAATTTCAGGCTGCTTTGCCTCCCCTACAATTATTTTTTCATTCTTCTGCACGGGAAGCTCTTGAGGATGATGTTCATTGCATCTCTACAAAACTTCTGTGGAGCTACTAGCAATAGTTTATCAAAAGGTTGGATGGCTCTAGACGCTGCTTGAAATGAAGAAATGGAGGGGACAATATAACCCCCTGCAAACATTGCTTCAATGCGTGTGAATGGAAAATATCCTCATTAATGACAATATCTATGTGTGTTGTATGGTGACCTGTTAGAAGTAAAGCATAGTTATTGCAAAATTAGAACTGCGAAGGTGGGGGTTACGATGAAGAACATTTAAGGATTGGAGGTTTCGTGAATGAACCAAGATGGCGGCATGCGAATGACATTGCATGGTATTTGAAATTAAGATTGGGAAGCGATTGGGGGTTTCATGAAGGAAGCAAGCTAGCAGTGTGTGAATGACATTCCATGGAATTTGAAATTAAAACTAGGAAGGGAGAAAAAAATGCTTCGCAAAAATTGCACTAATGGCAAAACTTCTCGAGCCTTGCACACATCAATGACATCTTAGATGGTAGCTACACGATGACCTGTTAGAAATAAAGATATAGAAAGAAGACATATATATATATATATATATATATATATATATATATATATATATATATATAAACAATATTTTTTACTATGCACATGTGCAAAGGTAACAGCCACAGGGAAGAGCAAGCAAGGAAGGAATGGCCAAGTCTGAAAGTGCATGGTTCGGGATCGCGGGTTCTCGGGCGGGTGGGTTCAAAAGAAGGCCTCTATTGTTCGATGTTCTACAAGTAGCACACAAGGTTCCGCGATATACAAATTGAGAAGCGGACTTGCGGGTTGGCCGAGATTTGATAGATCATCTACAGTTTCTGGATTGCGGGTTCTCAGGCTAGCGGGGTCAAAAATGACGCTCTATTGTTCAATGCCTTGCAAATATCTTATGATAATAAATTGAGAAGCAGATTTGTGAGGTGATCGGCTCAACATTCTACTCGAGGGTTGGTGGGCTCCCACAAACGAGCAACACATATTTGCGGGTTGCACATTGGGTCGATTTCTGCCATATAAAAATTTGGTTCTCAGGCTGGCAAGTTCAAAATTTCCTAAGCAAAGCAAAGGGCTCTGTCTGACTCCCACTGCACATTTCATAATTCATGTGCAACACCAATTTTGTGATTACCAAATCAGTGTGTGTAGAAACGAGGCAAAAGTAAATATGTGCCTTTATAAAGTATGGACATGAGATTTTATATATCATGTACCGATATTGCATTCCATACTTGCGGGTTCTCGAATGGGAGGGGTCAAAAAATAAGCCTCTATTGTTCTGTGTTTTACAAATAGCACGTATAGTTCCGCAATATACAAATTGACAAGTGGACTTGCCAGGTGACTGAGAATTTATAGAGCATGTACAGTTTGTGCATCCCACCTTGTCGGGTTGGCGGGGTTAGAAACGAGCCTCTATTTTTTGGTGCCCTACAAATTGCTTATGATGCACAGATCCCTTATTCCATACTTAGCCACTTATTTGGATCGCGCACTTGCGAGCTGAAAACTGTGCCTCTAATTTTTCGTGTCCTGCAAATAGAAATTATAGTTGGATGATATACATATTGACAAATGGACTTGCGGGCTGGTTGTCTCAACATTGTAGTTCTGCTGGATGGCGGACGTACAACATAGCGGCTTCTTAGCACAAGAAAAAAAAAAAAAACATACCTGCAAACAAGTTTGACAAATTTAGAGAAAGTAAAGGAAAAACTATTTACTATGGAACACAGGTAGAAAAAGAATGCACCTTTGCATTGATTCGTGTACATCTTTGGGTAGGAGTTCTTTGCGCCTTCTATTTTTCCTTTCTATTTCTATCAACAAAAGTACAAAACAAAAGGGAACATGCAACTACTATGTACATATACAAAAATAAAATTGAATAAGATGAATAGAGTCACAAATAGTTTTTTTGAGGATGTACCTTATTTTTTCTTTTTTTTTCACAATGTGTGTTTTATAATTAGAGTAGAAGACCGTCTGTATGCTCACCAAAATGCTATGTGTAGAAATCAGGGATACATATATTCTTTGAAACATAGAAATATGAGTTTGCAATAAGTTTGATGTATATGTCATAATTCAAGTGCAATACCAATTGTATCGTGTTCAGACCAATATGTGTCTAAGACAAACATACTGTATTGAGAAATGGGCACATTGGACCAGACATGGTCAATAGGTGTGTTTTGCAGATGAGTTGTGTTGTTCAAAAGAAAGCGCAGACTGTATTTGCACATGTAGTTTTGCAATTCTTTTGTTCTGCCGGTATTTTGTAGCATGTCAATATTGAAGTCTCCTACAAGTATAATGAACCCGTTCAGATGGAAATGGTCCAATGCATTGGAAATAACATTTACTATGTTGGGGAATTTTGCATGGGGAGCAGCATACAAATTTAGTATTGCAACTTCTGTTCCATGGGAAATGTTTTTGGCAAGCACCAGTTCAACATTCTTTTCTTCGATATGTATGTGGTCCAAAATTGGTACATGTTTTTTCACCAGTATCATCACCCCATGTGTAATGTAACCTGATATGCGATTGTGATTTGGGAATTGTTTGTTCTACATGCATAATGCCATGTGTGTTTCTTGCAAGCACAGAATATCGAATTGCATTAAATCATATTCATTCAGTATATCATCCATGTGTGCATTTAAGCTGCGTGTGTTAAGAGAGAGAATTAATACAAATGAATCTGTTTGAATGGATTGGTAATCATAATGTAGTTGCCATTTTTCGATGGTCCTGAGTCATTCCATCTCAATATCAACTTTTTGTTTCACTTTGAAGTTATCTTTTGTCAGAGGAATTAGTAAATACAAGGTGTCTATGCTTCTGAAATGGGACAGTGCTGTGTATACAAGTCCATGTATTTGAATTTCAGCAGGCTAAAATGCAACATTATCAGGTGTTAGTCCTTGTGATCTGTGGACTGTACATGCACATGCAAGTTTAATTAGAAACTGTTTGTGAATCTTCAGTCGACCTGTCTTTGCTGATGTCGATACTGGCTTTGATATTCGCAAAATAGGAGTCCAATCGCTTGCAGTGTTTGGATTATATAGATAAGACAACTTACTTGCTTGTTGCTTGCCTATATGCAGTTCATGGAACTTAATCCAAAGGACATCTACTTTTTCTTTCTTCTTATAGCCTTTCAGTATTCCATCTGCACCATTCACCAAGCCATCCTGTGAATCATAGTTACAGACATATATTTCAACTAGCATTTCTAATTTCAGTGCAAGGTGCAAAGGTAAAGTGACTGAATGTTCATGACATGGGACATTTCCATGGTTGTCTTCTTCCAAGTCAATCAAATTGATGATGATATCATCTCCAGGCATGAGTGACAACATGTGGATATTATGCTTTGCAACATCCTTATTTCTATAGAACAGGTAAGGGAACGTTGGATCTATTGGTGCAGGATGTAAGCACCTCAAATTGATATAGGTCAATTCATCATATGTTTGGTTGTTTGTGCACATTCTATTCAAAATTGCAATGAATGTTTCATCTGTTTGGTGCATTGTATTATGCAACTCAAAGAATTTAATATTGTCTCTCCAGAATTCATGGGTTACTATTTCCATGTTAACGATAGGTTGTTCAAATAGCAAAGAATCTTGGATGGGTTGTGCCTCGTAAATATCGCCATAGAAGATCATGTCAATGTTTCCAAAGTATTTGTCTGCACATGTTTTATGCTTCTTAGCCGACTGTCAATGGAATACAAGAAACAACTGCCAATCAAAGATGCTTCATCTATAAAGACAAGTTGGAGTTCCTCGTAAAGCTTAGATAATGTATCCAACATTTCCTTGCTAAGTGGAAGAAACTGTGACTTGTTAAAAGGCATTAAAAATGCAGAGTGGATTGTTGTTCCACCAACATTGTATGCAGATTTTCCTATGTATGCAAATATTAGGCCCTTTGGTTTCATAGGATCAGAGAAATTGTTTGAATCACAGATTCGTATAAGAATTTGGAACAATGCTTTAGCTATGAATGTCTTGCCTGTTCCTGCTCCTTCTGTAAGGAACACATGCACAAGACTGTTCATGTTCAACCATTTTTAAGGGCAATGTCCTTTACAATTGTTTGTTGTTCGTGATTCAACAAATGTCTTATTCTGTGGTTTCATTATTTTCAATCAGGAAATGATGTTTTGTAACTTGAAAACCAAGGTTGATATGTTTTTCACTTTCAACCGCTAGAGGAAAAGGAAAATCCGCTTGTAAGTCATAGGACTCGGAAGGAGTTCTGTTTTTTTTTGGGTTTCTGAATGTCTCATCATGATCTCTAGGGTTTTCTAGGTTATTAAGTGCAACTTCTAGATCGCCCCATGTTGGATTAACATTGTAGGTAAATCTAGCTTCATTGATATGCACTATAGTCTCAAAGGCAACATATGTAGCCTCCCATGTAGAGAATTTATGTATTAATGTCTCTTCGTTTTCATGGAACGAAATGTACAACAACAATTTTTCTCTACAATAGTTTTCATAGTCACAATGTTTATTGTATTTGACAAACCATATAACATATAGTTTTTTTCTTTTTGATATGGGTGTACGATTTTTTTTGTAATGCGATACGAAGTCTGCTAAGCATATATGCCTAATAAGAGATGGACACTGGATGTAATAATCAATAATAGAGCGACATAGGACGTCCTATGAATTGTCAAGTTATTGTTGCAGCAAAATCGATGGTTTAAGCATAGATGTGCATTTTTCAAGTGGAGATGTGTTTATGAAGACACATTTTCTTGAACTACAAGTGAGGGGCAAAGAAAGGGCAATGTGAACTGCTTGTTGATCAAACATTTGTTGAAGAATAAGCAATGTATTGCCAAGAGTGCGTATCATTTGTATGGCATCAATATGACTTCTTTCATGTTCTTTGTGTATTTTTCTGAATGCAGATGTCATAGATTTGTCAATCTTCATCATATACGAGGTGCAGTAGGATGTTGCAACATATACATTCATCACGTACTGTTCATCTATATTTTCTTTCCACATAACTGGCATGTCCTTGGAGAAACTGTTGTTCCAAATATGGGAGAGTTTTCATTTAAGGAAAAGTGTTGGCTGCCTAAGCGTTATTTGTATGTCTTGGATGTACTCATCTTCTGATAGATTTACCTATGTCAAGAAGGCATCAAAGCTCATCATTTCAACAAATCCTCCTTGTTCCAGAAATGCAAACAAGGATTTAGATTTCTCAACAACAACATTGTCCTCTAAACTAACTGGCTCTATGATTCTTGTAGCTCTCATTGGCGGAATGGGAAAGTTCTATCTGCAATGCGAGCTTTTTCGTTTTCTACAACTTTTTGTATGGTAATGTCTATGGACTTTCGCAAGGTCTGGTTCCAAATGATCTATATTGCATGTTATGTATTTATCCACAAATTGTTCGATATCTAAATTGTTGTCAACTCCATAGACTAGTGCACCCTCTATCCACAACAATGTGTGGTCATGCTCATTTCCCCTATTCTGGAATTTAGTCACAAAAAAGTAGTCCGATATTTTTCCGAAAAATGTTTCATCATGGCATATCAATTGTCTCAAATCATTTATTCTATGTCTATAGTATCGAGTACATGTCACCGGGTCTTTTCTTATGAGGTAGTCAATGTCAATATTTTTCAGTGTATCTGTTTTTTTTTACGTTTCCTGTTACTATGCAGGTCAGAAATGACAACCACCAATGGATCCCAACAATGCTCTGCACTAGTAAATGTGATGAAAAATGTTGGCAGCCCCAATTGTCGGATCATTGCAATTTTTATTTTATTTTTTTGTTGCAAATAGTCAGGAGAGGTGTGGATGTTCTTGAAATCTATGTATCCAATATCAGATTTCATAATTTTTTCTAGGTTTAATTTGTACTTCACATCCTTGGCCAACAAATTTCTTCCTTGTAACTGGCCTTTTCTTATTCGGACCCACATGCAGGACAAAACTTACTCTATTATTATGCAAATTGTTTTGAAAAACAAATTTGTTATGTGACAAGAGAAGTAACCACTTGAATGTAGTAGCTCCCATCGGACTATTTAATGATAAATGAATCATTCTATAATATCAATGTCGTGTGGATCTCCATAGAACGATGTTGGAAAGTTCATTTCCTCAACGAATTTGTCCTTGAATTTTCCAAGTGGACGCTGCCCCTCGCCAAGTGCGATTTCGACAATTTTGTCTTGCAAGTCATGAATGCACTGTGAATCAGTGAATCCATGGACCAATGTTTCAACAGGTGTTTCATTCTCTAATTCATCACTTGTATCAGAATCACTGGGATTTTCGAGAGTCTTTGCAGAGTTGCCATGTTCTTCTCTGAGAAAACTGTTCCAGATGGAGTTTATACAAATGTTCTTTGCTTTGTACAGGGCCTTGGAACATAATTCCTTTAATGATTTCATAACAGCATGCACACGCACTTTGTCTGTCTAATACACATTTTTGTATTGCAAGTGTCTTTTCAGAGCCACAACAATTGTAATTGTATTGTTAATGAACTGTGGAAACGCTTTTTGCACAACATCTAGTTGAACAGACACATTAATAATTGTTCCTGTTAATCCCATCTGGGGTCGCTTATATCCCCAAGGTATGATTTGAGAAAATGCAATTCGCAGAGAGACAAGTCTCTCCTCATGTTTCGTAAGTGCACTTGCATCTACTAGTGGTGTATTACATCTTATTCAGTCAGGGGTTGCAAATTGTGGTAGTTTTCCATTTTCAAGCAATCGTTTGCATGGAAGACAAACTTTCTCACCAGAAAATGGTTTATCATGGGCTGTCAGCCGATGGTATTCTTCCTGCAAATCAGGCGTGAAAGAATTACTATTTTTCTTAAAATTCAATTGTTCACAAATTGCACATGCAATGGAAGGAGTGTCTTTCATTTGTTTCATGTAGGTCTATCTTGCATTTGTTTTTCACAGGGAAGTATGGGTAGAAACTGTTTCCTGTTTTTCATGTACACCACGAACTTTCACAGTTGCATAACCATCATAGGATATGAAATCGCACATGTTTATGTTCTATTCTGCATGAACAAATTTCTTTACATTGTCATATGTGAGTTTCTCTCTAAAAGGAAGTGTAGCAATGTATTTTTTTCTCTCGCGCATGACCTTTTTCAAGTTGTGGTAACTTACTCTATGTTTCTTTCCCAAGGGCGGGATGACTTGGTGGAAATTGGGATGAATTTCACTCTCACCCAGTTTCTCAGAAACTATTTTACGTTTTTTGTTCAAGGCCTCTATTTGCTTATCAGAAATTGGATGAATTTGATGAATAAGTTTTTTCAAATTGTGATAACTTACTCTACGTTTTTTGTTTAAGCCCTCTATGGCCTCATCACAACTGAAATGAATTCTACGCATGTTTTTTTTGTTCAAGCCCTATCTGCCCATATCGCAACCGGGAAGACTCTCGTTTTCACTAAAAAACATTCCACGTGTATGCAGATTCGATGCCATTTGGGTGGCATGCACACTCAACCCTGAACTACCGATATCTCCAAGCAAAGGTTCATAATGGATATGTGTTGTATTTGTTTTCAATGACAGGATGTGAATTGTTCGATCGTAATTTGAATCGGTAACCCAAGAATGGACAGTGCCAGCTGGTGAGGCTGACCAAACCTGGATTATCACCTTGAATACCATAGACAACCATTGCAAATAGAATCTGCAACCCTCCATATTCCCTTCTTCATATGGAAGCCCCATGTTCACAAGGTATTCCTGCCAACTTCCAACTGCTGGCATATTTTCCTCAAGATATGGGCAAAGGTGTTGATGCAAGCAACTAAAAGCCTATTCGCTGCCACCTATAATCGCATTGTAGAAGGACTGTACAGTGTAAATACGCAGCGAATGAACATCAAACTCGGCTGCTACCAAACAACAAATTGCATTAAACAAACTATCTCCATAACTAGAAACAACATTTGTTGCCAGCTGTAAACCATAGCAATCTATGCCATCCAAAATCAGTTTCCATTATGATTGAAGGTCTTTGCAAATAATGGACAAGTAGATACGAGGACCTTCTATATTGCATATGGACATTTTTTTGTACAAAAGTGGTTCATAATGGCCACTAAGGGCATCGACATCATGGAACAAGATGCAATATGGATTGTCGGATGCAGTTTTGTTGAATAGTAGATATCTTGTTTTTCTTATCAATGACCATATGCCAACTGATATATTCATCCAGTTAGACAACCACCATATACAAAATGTATCTCCCCAAATTCCCCTCTGATGTGCAGGCAAAACTAGAGATGCAGACAACCACATCTTTGAAAAATACGTAGCCACATCATGTATTCCATGCAACTGCCAAAGAAAATCAGATTCTAGTTCGTATTCATAGGACTACAAAGCCTCGACATCGCCATTTTTAAAATAGGCCAAGAAATAATCTATCAATCCATTGTGCAGCTCAGTCGACGAATACCGGAAATGTAATAGAACCTGGAATGTATCGAAAAGGAAATCCCCAACAGTATACGGGAATGTATCCAATCTAAAAAGGCCATTCCTATGCAAAACCATGTCAATGTTGTCATGTACCATGGACTGTGTATCTTTTTCATACGACTCAACATCTCTTACCTCTTTCATCTTTTCAACTGTCATTTTGAAGTTGTTTGCTAGATACTTTTAGTTTCTATCAAAATAGAGAAAAGCACAGGCAAAAAATAAAAACTAGCAAAATAAATAAGAAAAGTAAAATAACACACCAATCCTTGTATGTATCTTTAAACCTTCTTCTTCTCAACTTGAATCCCCCCTAGTTCCCATAGTAGATGAGAAGAAAACAGACCAACACTGGAAATTGAACCAAATAGAAGAAAGACCGCAAAAAAATAAAACCATAACTTAACTCAGCAGAAAGAAAATAGGCAAACGCAGTTTTCTGGCCCACAAAGTAGAAGCATACACTGCGTCTACACCCCGCCCGATGGTTCCCTCTTCTGATAGCTCCCAACTACTTTTCGTAAAGCCCTATGCATTGCAATTTTCAGAAAAACTATGGACGCAACATCCGCCACATGAAAACGCATTGTTTCCAAGAACATAAAATAAGAGCACAGACAAAAATGGTCTGGAACAGAATATTGAAAATCAACAAGAACAAGGAAACTTACCTGTCAACAAAGGATGAGAAGACCTCAGCGCCAAAAAAAATGCAAACCGCAACAACAGGTCCAACAACTTGCAAAGTTGAAGAACAACAAACCAGTGAACAACCAGGAAGAGATCGAACTGCAAGTGCAGGACCTCAACTTTGTAAAGTTGAATCAAACAAAAACCAGAATCATGGAACGAAACAATGAACAAGGATGGAGCACAAGAGCAGGGATGTCGGGCATGAACAAAACTGTATTGCAAGGCATCTATACAATAAACATTTAAGACTGGTAGAGCTCTTAGGTAAACAATTAAGACATTAAGGACCACCGAAGGGCGTAGGCCTGTGCAAGCATTTAAGAAAATATGTAGCGTGGCTGGACTGTTCTCTCAAAGCACGCAACAATAAAGCAAAAATCGGACATAGCAATATCCTGGAGAATGTATTCCACCCAGCAGAAAATGCTAAGGGAAACATTCAAACTAATGCTAGCATTAATCCACGTTCCACAAATGCATAACAAAATTTATGATTCAAAAAGACCATATACTACCAAATACTTTGGAAATGCAAACATATTTTACATTGGTAATAGCGAACCTGGCAATAAGACCTCTAATCCGTTGTCCAATCAGATCTTGACAAACATGAAACTTTTTATTATATAAAAATCGATATTTTCACCTCCCTTGTTCCAACAATAGACAATAGGGAAATATTTCTACTCAAGGCACAAGCTAATACCAGGTCAACGATTTATCGATCGCTATAATCCCTCTATGCCTACGACAGGGACTAATAAGCTACTTCTATACCTATGCATGAACATATATACTCATTCTGGATAATTTCCTCCACTTATAAAAGACATGACATCATTCCAATATCTATAACACCAATTATAATGGGAATATACTCTCTTAAATACTCTATGTATTATCATACAATCCCATCATCTATCTATTGACGTTGTTAAATGCACTAAAAAATAGAATCACATACCTAAGGAAATTTCTCTATTGGCGACCTAGTAAATTGGTGTGGAAGCACTTCAAGTTTTCGAATATCATAATAAATTCCAGTTAGACCTTGGTTATTATGTTTTCCAATGATTAGAAATTGAAGTTTCAACATAGATTATTTATTTGTATGAGTTGGCTAAGAAACGTATCCCATGCATATAAGGAGTTCTCATGTTGTTCCAATTCTCTATGGGATTATCACACAATTGATTCCTCGATGGATAAGTTGGATAAAGTAAGGGAGTACAACTCATCATTTAGTATAAAAGTGAGGGGATTGCGAGCTTTAAAAAAAAATAAAAAATGAGAAAAGAACTAACACATTTGATAGCGAGAGAGATAGTGTTAATGTTAAGAGAGAGATAGTGTTAATGTTAAGGAGAAACTAGTTTTCATATACGAGTATTCAACGTCGATTAGGACCCAAGTTATCTCTTCATTAAATAAAACTTTGATGATTATCATTTGAGTACCTAAAGCTCCTCATCCATCAAATTATGCATCGAATACAAGTCGAAGACAATTCAGTCAATTATGTAAAGTATAGTAATGCAGTTTTTTTCGTTTGGATTTACCAAGTATCACCTTTATTTCTCTTTGTCCATCATTCGGTTTGGATATATATATATATATATATATATATATATATATATATATATATATATATATTCTCGTAAAGAAAATACCACAAAGAAAAGACTATCATATTATAAAATTGAATAGTATTATAATTATTATCATAATGTTTAAAAACTATTGTGTAATAATAGTTGTAAGTCATAATTTACATTTATGTTGTAAACTTCTCTTTTTATGAGATTTAAAGAAATAAAAGAAATACATTGCTAATTTTTTTTACAGTGAATTTATTAGAAAATGAAGAAAATACCATGGAGCATCGAAGTGTGTGGAAAGGAAGTTACAAAAAGATCTTGTGAAACCCATTGAAGATTGGTGTTGTTTCATGGAGACATTGGTGTGTATGAAATCTATAAAGCATGGAACCCAATTTAGAATTTATCTTGATAATTGTTGTGATTTGACTAGTCCTTAAAATTTATTTTT
>JZKD02S1648661.1:0-10788 GCA_000966675.3 Picea glauca | reverse complement strand
TGATCTTATTTTACTACGTACTTGATCCCAATCTTTTATTAAGATCCCTGACACTTGCTTTGGAAACAAGCAATAGTTGTCCTTCATTTACAAAGCTTAGCTCTTTGTAGAAATTCTGTTTGTCAAACATCTTTCTTGAGCTCAATGACTTTCTGTATCCGACTCCTTTACAGCCTAAAGGTCCATCATTTCCCTTTCTAACTAAAAAGCATGGACGATGAAGAGCCTTGGAAAACCATTCGTTGACCTCTGCTCCATAGCCATTTCCTTGAGCCCTTGATTCACAATAGAGATCATHYGTGTAAGTGTTTCCATGTAATAATCATATMTKCACAWCTTAAGAGATACYAACAATTTCACAGRAGTGCTCATTTKCYAGAATCCTCTGCATATTTGTATTATGATATTGGACAAACAAAAATGACATAAAAATGTTATCACCTACTCAAAAAATATGTGAGATCATTTTCTTCAAATGATGACATCTATTATGGTTTTGTATAAAGGACAATAACATGATCTCTAAATTCAAACTGTTTGTAAAAATTGAAACAAATTATGCTTATCTTAGCTACCATTCAATCAGTACAAATGATATGCATGAATCCAATAAAGGATGGCACAATCACTACCTCCATTGTTACTCATATTTTAGAAACATGAACGTTTAACCATAGAAGCCATGACACATCATACTGCACATGCAGCTGATATGAAGTACAAAGAACCTTATGCATCTTTCTGTAAAACAATTTTATGTTTTCTCCAACATGGAAGTCAATTCAGAGAAGAATTTTTTGTAGGCTCTTCAATCAGACTTGCCAACTTGATGCATTCAATTTCATATTTTTGTTTTCTTTATTTTATTTTAGAAGTAATAGTATTGGTGTAATGTTCTTGACTTGGCTAGTCTAGGAAACGCTACTAATGTGTGTGTAGGATCTGTTATTACTCCAAGAAACTCCTTAGGGTTGTAGACTAAGGATGCTTGGTAACTTAAGAAATTATGAATAATCAAAGTGTTTGGAACAATGGGATAACTGAGAAGGCTTTATAAAAGGACAACTTATTATGCATTTAAATAAACCAGTGCTTTTAGAGACCAAATATCAGTTACAGTAATGAAATAAGGTGTGAAGAATACTATTCAAGATAACTAGGTACACAGACATGTAGGGTCATCCAAGATAGCAGAGAATCATTTAATTCACATTCATGAGCTACACAAGAAGATGACAGTTCTCAATAGCTAAGCTGAACTGAATCAAATTACAAAGTGGTGAACATATGAACAATACTGACATCGGTAACAAAAGAGGATTGTGATCATATAACATAAAAGAGTCAAAGTACATAGCCAAAACGTATCCAGGATTGAACCCCTCATCTATCTTAATTATGTAGCTTTATAGCTTTACATCACAGTTATCAGATCCTAAAACAATGGATCTGATTTTCTAAAAACAGAAAGCAAACTGTATTTACAAGAAACTAGGAGTAGATCCTCAAAATGAGGTCAATCCCTATCTGATAATCCTCAAAATGTGGTTGAAAAGTTGATGACGTGTAGCCTAGCCTTCCAAGGCTCTTTGGTTTGATCTCTTGAAGGTGGAATTCGAGTTGGATGCTGTGTCTTCAAACCCCTGATATTCTGCCTTTGAAAAAGATGCCAAATGTAGTTGAAAAACCTCTTTTTGACCTTATCCCTCAAAACTAGCCTTTAGATTTGACTTTGATAATTCATTACCTGCTTATTCAAAGAGGTTTCATTCCATTCCAACTCAAAAATTTCCAATTTGACCAAAATTTCGATGAATCTGGTCATACAGGCTTTCGGTGGTTAACTGTATGAAATTTTAAGCTTCTTATCCACCAAAAGCATTGTGTTTCGGAGGTTAATGAGCATGCTCAGGCTCGCCTAAACCATTGAAAAGCAAAAGTTTTTCAAAAATCTAAAATTCAAAATTTTCGATTACCTGTATGGTTGAATATGGTTTCAAGGCTTCTTGGATGAAGTTCCCTTCTCCCTGATAGGGCTTGTGACTTCCTCTTGATGAATACCAGCCTGTATTTCTTCTTCTATGGAAGTGGCAACTTGGGCTAGGGTTTCCAACTTTGTATGCTCCTGAGCTGGAGATTGGGATTCTTTTATTTTTAATCTCAGAAGTCTTAGCTGCCTGTACAACTTTATGTTCTCCCTTATCAATGCCCTGTTCCTGTCTTTGATCTTGTCATGTTTTTCCTTGACAGTTTTATTAATGTTATGAAGTTCTTCATTTCTTTCTGTCAGATCTGTATTTGTCTTTTTAATAACCCTTATTAAAACTTCCATTTTGTAGATTTGTTGCAGAAGTTTCCTTACTTTCTGAGTCCTGGAAGCTTTGGGTTTTCTCGAAGAAGCTCCTACTGATGATTGATTTTGTTCCTCTAGAGGAGTAGGAGTAGGTAGGTTTGGGTATTCATCAACAACTGTATCAGTTTGCTGCTCTCCTTGTGCCTCATTATGCTCTGGTTCATGTTCAGAATCTAGATATGGGAGGTTTAAATGATTATCCTCCATGGCTAAACCTTCAGCCTTCTCTCCTTCCTCAAACTATAATTTTCTCTTTGTTCTCTTCTTCTTGGCCAAGGAAGATTCTGCTTGCTATTTCAAGGGTGAAATAGCCCTTCGTTTCCTTTGACTACTCTTGGGAGTAATAGCCTTCCTTATGGTAGTCTTCTTGTCCTTGTCCTCTTGTGGTTTGTCAGTCTAGTATTCATTCCAGAAGAGAAAGTAATTCCATGCAACCTGCTTCTTCTTCAGAGACTCCTTGATAAGAAGAGTAATGAGTCCTTGATGGGACAGTTTGCTTGCCACCTTAGTGGGCTTAACTTTTACTTGCCTGGCCATTTTGGTGAGAGTCTTGTGGAAGTAAAAAGGTAGATTAATTGGATCTCTGCCTGTAAAATGGTTTAAAAGCTTAAAGTGATAGAACATCACTCTATTGTACCGCCCTTCACATGTAATGTAGACAAAGATTGCTTTCAACAGTGATTGCCACTTTGGTTCTAAGAAAGACATTGGAATGTCCCTTTTCCAAATAAGATCTTTGTGAATAGGCAACAGATATGACCTAAACTCAATATTTGAAGGAACAGTTGATTTAAACCAACAATCCCCTGACCTGGGTAGACCTGTATACTCAACAATGGTAGCTTCATCAATGATAAACTCCTCCTTTCCTATTTTAGCAGACCTCCCATCATAAGACATGGAAAAAGACTCGGCCACTTGTTGATGAAAATTGGTTAATTTTTCACAATATGAAAATACGCCATCCTGTTTGAAGAATTTTGCCACCTCCGGGTGAGGTTCTAGGTACCAAACCCCATCAAGTTCAGCCCTTAGGGCTGGTCTAGATTTTGACATTATGACAAGGCTGGCGTGTCCCTCAATTTAAGAGATGTGCATGAAAACAGGAACACGACTTCAATGACTCATGCAATCAAAGGGTATGAGTCGATGGTCAAAGAATCTAATTCGACAGATAGAGGACATGACTCAGCAAACAGAGAGTGTTTTTAGGCAACAGAATCAAATCAAAGATTTAGCATACGATTTAAATCAATAGTGAGGTGTATAACTGAGGGTAAAATCAAAGATGAAGGATAGAACTCATAGTTTAAAAAGGAACCAAATCTTTAATGCACAGTGACTATAGGTAGAACTCAACAAATAGATATGCATAATCTAAACAAGATTCAACTCAAACAAACAATGAGCTAGAATTGAGCCGAGAATGTTTCAGATAATAATCACAAAGAATCGAATCATAGATTGAGGCTACCTTTTAACTGGGTTTGATACCTGGATGTTGAATTAGTTATTGAACTAGATCTTCGACCATCAGCTAGCCTCTTTAAATGGGATCTGGAGCTTTGAGAGCGCACCCGAATAAGGAAATCACGGGACTATTTGAAATGATGAACAACACCCAGACTCAATGCACAATTCAATGACAATTAAACAGTGTTTAAGCTCAGCAATGATGTCATAGAATTTCGTGGCNCTTTGGAAACAAGCAATAGTTGTCCTTCATTTACAAAGCTTAGCTCTTTGCAGAAATTTTGTTTGTCAAACATCTTTCTTGAGCTCAGTGACTTTCTGTATCCGACTCCTTTACAACCTAAAGGTCCATCATTTCCCTTTCTAACTAAAAACCATGGATGATGAAGAGCCTTGGAAAACCATTCGTTGACCTCTGTTGCATAGCCATTTCCTTGAGCCCTTGATTCACAATAGAGATAATCCGTGTAAGTGTTTCCATGTAATAATCATATCTGCACAACTTAAGAGATACTTTGAATTTCACAGGAGTGCTCATTTGCCAGAATCCTCTACATATTTGTATTATGATATTGGACAAACAAAAATGACATAAAAATGTTATCACCTACTCAAAAAATATGTGAGATCATTTTCTTCAAATGATGACATCTATTATGGTTTTGTATAAAGGACAATAACATGATTTCTAAATTCAAACTGTTTGTAAAAATTGAAACAAATTATGCTTATCTTAGCTACCATTCAATCAGTACAAACGATATGCATGAATCCAATAAAGGATGGCACAGTCTCTACCTCCATTGTTACTCATATTTTAGAAACATGAACGTTTAACCACATAAGCCATGACACATCATACTGCACATGCAGTTGATATGAAGTACAAAGAACCTTATGCATCTTTCTGTAAAACAATTTGATGTTTTCTCCAACATGGAAGTCAATTCAGAGAAGAATTTTTTTTAGGCTCTTCAATCAGACTTGCCAACTTGATGCATTCAATTTCATATTTTTGTTTTCTTTATTTTCTTTCAGAAGTAATAGTATTGGTGTAATGTCCCTGACTTGGCTAGTCTAGGAAATGTTGCTAATGTGTGTGTAGGATCTGTTATTACTCCAAGAAACTCCTTAGGGTTGTAGACTAAGGATGCTTGGTAACTTAAGAAATTCTGAATAATCAAAGTGTTTGGAACAATGGGATAGCTGAGAAGGCTTTATAAAAGGACAACTTATTATGCATTTAAATAAACCATTGCTTTTAGAGACCAAATATCAGTTACAGTAATGAAATAAGGTGTGAAGAATACTATTCAAGATAACCAGGTACACAGACATGTAGGTTCATACAAGATAGCAGAGAATCATTTAATTCACATTCATGAGCTACACATTGCACAAGAAGATGACAGTTCTCAATAGCTAAGTTGAACTGAATCAAATTACAAAGTGGTGAACATATGAACAATACTGACATTGGTAACAAAAGAGGACCGTGATTCATATAACATAAAAGAGTCAAAGTACATAGCCAAAAAGTATCCAAGATTGAACCACTCATCTATCTTAATTTTGTAGCTTTATAGCGTTACATCATAGTTATCAGATCCTAAAACAATGGATCTGATTTTCTAAAAATAGAAAGCAAACTATATTTACAAGAAACTAGGAGTAGATCCTCAAAATGAGGTCAATCCCTATCTGATAATCCTCAAAATGTGGTTGAAAAGTTGATGATGTGTAGCCTAGCCTTCCAAGGCTCTTTGGTTTGATCTCCTAAGGATGAAATTTGAGTTGGATGATGTGTCTTCAAACCTCTGATATTCTGCCTTTGAAAAAGATGCGAAATGTAGTTGAAAAACCTCTTTTTGACCTTATCCCTCAAAACTAGCCTTTAGATTTGACTTTGATAATTCATTGCCTGCTTATTCAAAGAGGTTTCATTCCATTCCAACTCAAAAATTTCCAATTTGAGCAAAATTTCGATGAATCTGGTCATACAGGCTTTCGGTGGTTATCTGTATGAAATTTTAAGCTTCTTATCCACCGAAAGCACTGCGTTTCGGAGGTTAATGAGCACGCTCAGGCTCACCTAAACCACCGAAAAGAAGAAGTTTTTCAAAAATCAAAAATTCAAAATTTTCGATTACATGTATGGTTGCATATGGTTTCAAGGCTTCTTAGATGAAGTTCCCTTCTCCCTGACAAGGCTTGTGACTTCCTCTTGATGAATACCATCCTGTATTTCTTCTTCTATGGAGGTGGCAACTTGGGCTAGTGTTTCCAACTTTGTATGCTCCTGAGCTAGAGGTTGGGATTCTTTTATTTTTAATCTCAGAAGTCTTAGCTGCCTGTGTAACTTCATGTTCTCCCTTATCAATACCCTGTTCCTGTCTTTGATCTTGTCATGTTTTTCCTTGACAATTTTATTAATGTTATGAAGTTCTTCATTTCTTTCTGTCAGATATGTATTTGTCTTTTTAATAACCCTTATTAAAACTTCCATTTCGTAGATTTGTTGCAGAAGTTTCCTCACTTTCTGAGTCTTGGAAGCTTTGGGTTTTCTCGAAGAAGCTCCTACTGATGATTGATTTTGTTCCTCTGGAGGAGTAGGAATAGGTAGGTTTGGGTATTCATCAGCAACTGTATCAGTTTGCTGCTCTCCTTGTGCCTCATTATTCTCTGGTTCATGTTCAGAATCTGAATATGGGAGGTTTAAAGGATTATCCTCCATGGCCAAACCTTCAACCTTCTCTCCTTCCTCAAACTGTAATTTTCTCTTTGTTCTCTTCTNGAGAAGGCTTTATAAAAGGACAACTTATTATGCATTTAAATAAACCAGTGCTTTTAGAGACCAAATATCAGTTACAGTAATGAAATAAGGTGTGAAGAATACTATTCAAGATAACCAAGTACACATACATGTAGGGTCATACAAGATAGCAGAGAATCATTTAATTCACATTCATGAGCTAGACATTGCACAAGAAGATGACAATTCTCAATAGCTAAGCTGAACTGAATCAAATTACAAAGTGGTGAACATATGAACAATACTGACATTGGTAAAAAAAGAGGATTGTGATTCATATAACATAAAAGAGTCAAAGTACATAGCCAAAAAGTATCCAGTATTGAACCCCTCATCTATCTTAATTCTGTAGCTTTATAGCTTTACATCACAGTTATCAGATCCTAAAACAATGGATCTAATTTTCTAAAAACAGAAAGCAAACTGTATTTACAAGAAACTAGGAGTAGATCCTCAAAATGAGGTCAATCCCTATCTGATAATCCTCAAAATGTGGTTGAAAAGTTGATGATGTGTAGCCTAGCCTTCCAAGGCTCTTTGGTTTGATCTCTTGAAGATGAAATTTGAGTTGGATGATGTGTCTTGAAACCCTTGATATTCTGCCTTTGAAAAACATGCCAAATGTAGTTGAAAAACCTCTTTTTGACCTTATCCCTCAAAACTAGCCTTTAGATTTGACTTTGATAATTCATTACCTGCTTATTCAAAGAGGTTTCATTCCATTCCAACTCAAAAATTTCCAATCAGAGCAAAATTTCGATGAATTTGGTCATACAGGCTTTCGGTGGTTAACTGTATGAAATTTTAAGCTTCTTATCCACTGAAAGCACTGCGTTTCGGAGGTTAATGAGCACGCTCAGGCTCGCCTAAACCACCGAAAAGCAGAAGTTTTTCAAAAATAAAAAATTCAAAATTTTCGATTACTTGTATGGTTGCATATGGTTTCAAGGATTCTTGGATGAAGTTCCTTCTCCTTGGCAGGGCTTGTGACTTCCTCCTGATGAATACCAGCCTGTATTTATTCTTCTATGGAGGTGGCAACTTGGGCTAGGGTTTCCAACTTTGTATGCTCCTGAGCTGGAGGTTGGGATTATTTTATTTTTAATCTCAGAAGTCTTAGCTGCCTATACAACTTCATGTTCTCCCTTATCAATACCCTATTCCTATCTTTGATCTTGTCATGTTTTTCCTTGACAATTTTATTAATGTTATGAAGTTCTTCATTTCTTTCTTTCAAGTCTATATTTGTCTTTTTAATAACCCTTATTAAAACTTCCATTTTGTAGATTTGTTGCAGAATTTTCCTCACTTTCTGAGTCCTGGAAGCTTTGGGTTTTCTCGAAGAAGCTCCTATTGATGATTGATTTTGTTCCTCTGGAGGAGTAGGAGTAGGTAGGTTTGGGTATTCATCAACAGCTGTATCAGTTTGCTTCTCTCCTTGTGCTTCATTATGCTCTGGTTCATGTTCAGAATATGAATAGGGGAGGTTTAAAGGATTATCCTCCATGGCCAAACCTTCAGCCTTCTCTCCTTCCTCAAACTGTAATTTTCCCTTTGTTCTCTTCTTCTTGGCCGAGGAAGATTTTGCTTGTTGTTTCAAGGGTGAAATAGCCCTTCGTTTCCTTTGAATACTCTTGGGAGTAATAGCCTTCCTTGTGGCAGTGTTCTTGTCCTTGTCCTCTTGTGGTTTGTCAGTCTGGAATTCATTCCAGAAGAGAAAGTAATTCCATGCAACCTGCTTCTTCTTTAGAGACTCCTTGATAAGAAGAGTAATGAGTCCTTGATGGGACAGTCTGCTTGCCACCTTAGTGGGCTTAACTTTTACCTGCCTAGCCATTTTGGTGAGAGTCTTGTGGAAGTAAAAAGGTAGATTAATTGGATCTCTGCCTGTAAAATGGTTTAAAAGCTTAAAGTGATAGAACATCACTCTATTGTACCGCCTTTCACATGTAATGTAGACAAAGATTGCTTTCAACAATGATTGCCACTTTGGTTCTAAGAAAGAGATTGGAATGTCCCTTTTCCAGATAAGATCTTTGTGAATAGGCAACATATATGACCTAAACTGAATATTTGAAGGAACAGTTGATTTAAACCAACAATCCCCTGACTTGGGTAGACCTGTATACTCAGCAATGGAAGCTTCATCAATGATAAACTCCTCCTTTCCTATTTTAGCAAACCTCCCATCATAAGAAATGGAAAAATACTCGGCCACTTGTTGATGAAAATTGGTTTATTTTTCACAATATGAAAATACCCTAGCCTGTTTGAAGAATTCTGCCACCTCCGGGTGAGCTTCTAGGTACCAAACACCATCAAGTTCAACCCTTAGGGTTGGTCCATATTTTGACATTATGACAAGGCTGACGTGTCCCTCAATTTAAGAGATGTGCATGCAAACAGGAACATGACTTCAATCACTCATGCAATCAAAGGGTATGAGTCGATGGTCAAAGAATCTAATTCGACAGACAGAGGATATGACTCAACAAACAGAGAGTGTTTTTAGGCAACACAATCGAATCAGAGATTTAGCATACGATTTAAATCAATAGCGAGGTGTATAACTGAGGGTAAAATCAAAGACAAAGGATAGAACCAGAGGTCCTACCTATAGATCCCTCTCCAGTTCAACTTAGAGTTTAAACATGAACCAAATCTTTAATGCACAGTGACTATAGGTAGAACTCAACAGATAGATATGCATAATCTAAACAAGATTCGACTCAAACAAACAATGAGCTGGAATTAAGCTGAGAATGTTTCAGATAATAATCACAGAGAATCGAATCATAGACTGAAGCTACCTTTTAACTGGGTTTGATTCCTGGATGTTGAATTAGTTATTGAATTGGATCTTTGACCATCAACTGGCCTCTTTAAATGGGATTTGGTGTTTGAGAGCGCGCCCGAATAAGGAAATCACGGGACTATTTGAAATGATGAACAACATTCAGACTCAATGCATAATTCAATGACAATTAAACAGTGTTTAAGCTCAACAATGATGTCATAGAATTTTGTGGCTGGCAGTCCTGATAATCCATATGCAATCTCATTTATGTTATGATAAACTCCATCATGAGATTCTGCGCCATACCAAAAATTGATGACAACTGATAGTTGAACGCTTGGAGGATGTTTCAGCATCTATTCATCTATAATTCTGCAATAATGACATGAAAATTCACCATTTGACATGACTTTCGGCGGTTAGGAATCATAATCACGCTTGCTTGACACTTGGCTCGTGCGAAAGCACGAGTGTGAAAACACTTTCGGTGGTTAAGGACCCCTTTTATTTTGCCTCTTAACCACTGAAAATCTTGACTTTTGGTGGTTAACGAGTCGTTTCATAGACCCTCTTAACCATTGAAACCTGAGATTTTAGATTTTGAAATCCAAGACCAAAAATGATGATTTTAACAAGTTTATATTTAAAAAATAAACCCTCTAATGCACCTAAAAAATTTAGAAATAAATTTTTTGACATGTTCCTATCACCTAAAAATTGAAAACCTGACAGTGCTATTTTAGGAGATAACGGGATCAAAGGTTTACAACATATAAATGATCATACAAATAATAAACGCGAGAAAGGACTTCAAGTTTGTATTATGATATCTCTGTGGATTACAAAATGGCCAAATGCGGCTGAATAACTGACAATACTCGACTAGATCAACATACTAATGAAGTTATAGATACATCTTGCTAAGTTATCAACATACTAATGAATTTATGATCAACATACTCGTCCACTTGCTATTGATGATGAAAAGAGAAGAAAATCATTCTGCCATTATCTCGTTTCATCCTCATCTGATCAATATGCCTCAAACAGACCTTGTCACTACAAGACTTTGGGTGATTTCTCTACTGAAGAATCTACTACATGCATCCTTTATGACAGATGTACCCTTTTTTGTTTTGTTGCTTCAAGGCATCTTTACCAAATTTGACCATTTCCAGATCAGATACTCCATACAGGAAACACCCTTCTCTGCTACAACTGTCATTTGTCTTGTTTTGCTTGAGCACTCGCCTTCAAATGTGGCTTATTTAGTAACCAACTCTTTAGAATAAACATCTTCCAGGAAGAATTAATGGAGCAATATCCTGATGGAAAGGCACTTCCAAATCTGGA
>JZKD02S1648650.1:126446-149759 GCA_000966675.3 Picea glauca | reverse complement strand
ATATACAGTCTCCTTTAAAATGCAATATCAACGAATCATGTAACAATGGCAATTCTCTATCTATTCTATTTCAACAATTGATTTCCAATATTTTTAAAATGAAAGTGATTTTAAAAAGAAAAATGTTTTTTTCACTTTTCAAAAAGAACCACCATGGTGGTGAAACTAAAGAAAATCGATAACTAATGAATAAGCAATAAAAAAAACCCAAACCAATCTTTCAATGGAGACAAAAAATGACAAGCAGACAAGACTAGTCTTTTCAATTGCATGAGAACAATGATTTTCCACATAATGAGAAAATGAGAAAGACAAGCAATCCCAACTTTCAAACCGATCACTGGCTCCTAACCAAACAAGTACTCGGATTCCAGGATCAGAGATTATATCCTTTCTAAGAAAAGTCAAGAGATGAGAGTTGAGAAAAAGATGGACAAGAAGAGCCTTTGATTTCTGAAGACTGATCGTGCACAAAATATGAAGTCAAGAAACAATCAACCAGTAGTCCAAGCAGTTCTTTTCAGACACCTATACAGAACTAGGCATCTAAGCATACCAAAACCTTAAATCCAAAAATTTTTAAAAAGGGTTCACAGGCTATCAGTAATGTACAGTGTGAGAATGGATCATTCTCATAGGTTGACCTCAAGAAGAGTGCAAGAATATCGCATTGGACTGAAAGTTAGAGTGCGAACTCAAGGGGTTCTCGCAAGCCACTGAGGGGTTCAATGCGAGAAGGCCTAAAACTAGGAAAATTTTTGGAAAAAGACAAAAATTTTGAAGGGACTTCTCGACCCAGGGAGTCTGTCAGAGTTTTAGGAAGACTCAGAGATTGATAGAAATGAAGAAAGGTAAGGCAAGAGAAAATGGCCAAGGAAAAACACCAAAAACCACTAAAAAATGGGTTGCGTCCCCAGTGGATTCACCAATTTTGTTATCGGACTAATCGGTAGGTGTGGACACTAATAGATCTCCCTAGGTCCACCTGGATCTAGAACAAAACAGGACATGACATGACTCTTTCCCTAAGTTACAACCATTGAATTAGCTAGTAAGGAGGAATAAGTGACATACCTTTGTATCGCTTCCTTAGGTCTCTATTGCTCCCGCTTTTCTCTGGTGCTATCATGAGGTCAATACCAAGACAACACAAACCAACCAAAGTGAAGATAGAAAAATGTATTCAATCGTCAACTTATGTGTATGATCAAGGAATTACAAAATAAAGTAAGAATGACTTTATGGGAAAAGGACATGCCGCTATATCATATTAATTGAAAGTAGAAGATACAACCTGATCGCCTTGATGTCGCAAGCTTCCTTTCGGTGACTCTTGGTTCCAACACACACACTTGTTCTATCCTTGCATGGAGAAGATCCAATTCCTCTTGATAGACCTACTAGAGTCTCCAAGCTTTTGTTCAAGAAGGGTTCTTCACACAATTCCTTCACCAATTCTTCAATTAATCTTGCTTAACCTTTTCCATGAGAATTATTTCAATATATAGGAGAGGGTGAGATGGTTACATGGATGAGAATGATCCCACCAAATCATAGAAGCCAATAAAATGAAAACCATACGAATGCCAACTCATTTTCTAGAAGATTCCCTTCTAGAACCCTCGAGACTTCTTCTCTTTTCCAAGCTTAAAAACAAGTTCGCGCCCTGTGTATAGAGCAACCTGCGAGAAGTTCTCACCCTAGATAAAGGTGGCCTACGAGAACGGGTCATTCTCGCACCCTAGGACATATGTAGCCTACAAACTCACTTTGAAAATATGTTTTCTGGAAGGAGATAAATGCCACTTTTCTCAGGAGAAAGTTCTTGTTGGGATATTGAGTACACTATTGTCAATACATCACCAAGATGACCAAAATCATGTGTAACAACTATGTAAGGATTTGTGCTGTGACCTAACTCAGGGAAGGAGGATCTAGAAAGGTGCACGCAGATCTCCTATCCTTTGCGGAGTGGCTCTGCGTATTTGTGCACAGGAGTAGAGGAATGTAAGAAAGATTGAATATCAATAAAGAATAATAAGAGTTGGTGGACGTAGCCCCACACTGGGGTGAACCACGTATATCCTATGTTGTTGTGCTTTGTGCAATGTTGTTCATGATGTTTATGTATCTATTTTATTAGTGCACTATTCTTGATATGTGATAGGTAGATCCATTGATGCTTAGTGCTTTATATACGAATAAATGCTAGATCTTCTCTAATTCTATGTGCTAAATGATTAGATGTGCTTAAATATTGATTACTACTGCACTGATTTGTAATATGGGTTAAATCTGTGATGTGAATAAGGATCATAATCTAATGCATATTTTTAGCTAAGTTCTCTGTTAATTGTTGTAATCACAGATCTGTGTCCCAACTATTTTGTAGACACTTGAGTCCTGCAACCTCCTCTGCCTCTACCTCGGGTGAGACTTCATCTGCTTCACAGGTGTTGCCGAAAGGGCTAGTAGTTAGGGTTCTTTTGGTGTGTTGTTGAAGCGTTCAACCCTGGGTCTACCCATGTGCCAAAAAATGGTTCTATTGCTAAGACTTGAAACTGTGATTGTTGGGAACTGAAGAAAAGAGAAATATCTTTACGTAGATCTGTTGTTGTAGTGAGAAGTATTCTACTTGACTTGCGAAGCTTTGTTCTAGGAAAAAGAAGTCTGATCTGAAGAAAAGAGGTAAGATATTAAAGCTTTGTGCTCTAGTAAAGGTAAGATATGTGGAATATTTTTCTTCGAAAGTATGAATCTAGGTATGTTTGACAGATGTTGTCCTAGTCTGAAAACTAGGGCACAACTAGAAGAAAGAAGATTTGATTTGAATAGATTTGATAGAAATAGTGAAAGATATGTTATTTCTATGCATAGAAAGAATTTTTGGACTAAAAAGTGGGTTCAGGAACCTAGAACAAATTTTTTCAGATTATAGGTCCATCACTGTGATCCCAGTGCACAGTATAGGAAAGGTTGGGGATCATTTAAGAGAAAGAGAGGATTGACATTGTGTTATAACTAAAGAAGATCGGGACATCTTTCTAAGGAATTCCCTGGTATAGGTCCTATTTGTCTTTGTTGTAAAGTTGTTGGTCATGAGGTTTTGGATTTCCCTAGAATGATTGTTAAAGTTGAAAAGATGAACCCGAGACAAGAAAACTATGAAGAAGGTCAAGAAACTAAGGAAATGTTAGAGAACCGGAAAGAATCAGAGACTATGTTATTACAGCTTAAAGAAACATTGAATGATCACAGAGACATCAATTTACTAGAGATCTTAAAAGAGAATCAGTGCATAGAAACAAGAATAGGATACTTCGACATGGACTTTGCTCTGGATGAGGAAACACCGTTGAATATCATGCCAGAAAGCACTTGGGAAATTTTGGGAAATCCTGTTATGGTTCCTTCATTGGGAAGCATAGGATTTTTTAAAGGAAATATGATAACCCTATGTGGAAGAGTTACTAATGTACCTATGATTTCCCATGGAACATCAATTGAAGAAGAATTTGAAGTCATTAAGTTTTTTGAGAACATCACCCCTTTTGCAATTTTGTTAGGAACGACCTGGATTGAGAAAGATTGGATCTGAAGGAAAGTAGAGGAGGAAGCTACAAAATAGAAAAAACAAGAATTAAGGGAATTCATGGCTAGGAAAATAGTGTGACTAATAGAAGAACAAGAGGACAAGTCGAAGAAACTGAGGACCAGAAAATTAGTTGTCGAAGTTGAAAGAACACAAGAAAGTTTAAAGAACATGTCGATGAAGGAAGGAAGAGCACCCACCCCAGAAATAGTAAGAAAAGAGGTATTACACTTGAATCCTTTGAAAGACCCTTGGAAGTGCGAAGTTACTACGCTAAGAGAAGATAAGAACAAGAGGAACCTAGTGACTCAATTCACAGGGAAGAAGGAAAGAAATCTTAACAAGAATAAAGCAAAGTTAGAAAGACTACAGGAAGTTCTAGAGACGATTTCGTAGAAGGCAGGCTTGTAGAACTTGAACCTCACTGGAATCGCAGAATGGCACTTCACCACGACGAAGCTATATGATTGTTGGAGGTGTCCTGATCGTTAGAACAACACTCCAGAATGGCTAGAAACACAGTTATTTCTGAAAATATCACGATTGGACAGTTGAGACTGCGACATAATGGATGGATTCATATTGATTAAGACATTTCAACCCATTGAAGGAATATGTTACGACGTTGGTTATTTAATCTGTTGAATGCCACACCGAGACCACTTTTTCAAACTGAGATATTTGAGCTAACACAAAATTGATCTCATACCACATTGTACTGGCTAGACCTCGCCATTTATCCGATTACCTTGAGTGTCCATTCGCCTACCTAATTTATTGATTATGAGAGTGCATGTCAGACGACCTTAGCGCAGTAGATAAATATAAAGAAGAGATCTCGATTGAACTTATGGCTAAGAAATTCATATCTGTAGGTATACATGCATCATCAATGGGTGTATTGCAAGCATCCCCCTCGATTGGACGTCAATCTGTGCCATCCTGAACCACGATAGATAAAATAATCAAGCATCACGATGATCTGGCAAACGCGAAGTAGATCCCATCAGTATTTCTTGACTACATCCCGCCTTTGGCTAGCGTGGTTAGTTGTGATAGTGTTTCATGTGAATTTGAGTATATGTTGATCACTATGTACCTCCCGAAGGGGGTACGCGCAATCATACCACCGTTGGGACTAATCCTAGAGCTCAAGATCAACGATTTCAACCTTGGATACAGAGAAAACTATGTGATGCTCGCACCACATAGATACTTGATGGAGACCACTAGGAAGAAGCCCATAATTTTTCCCCATCCATGGATTAAATAGATCACGCGGTCGACGATATTAAACATGATGAATATCCCCCACTTCGACAAACATCAAGAGGTTAACGTGTGCATTAAAATCCACCTGTCGTGCTAATATGCAGGCTATCTCTGGTTAGATAGGCGCGTGACTGTGGATCCGACGTTGATCCACCGGATTACTGGACTGAGCATGCAAGGACTAGACCCTCACCAATTCTACCCAGGGAAGGTTGCAGATTGCTCCTTGGTGTAGAGGATCAAGGAGGTATATGGCAATGTGGAGAAGGGGAAGCGAGGCTACAAGGTATCCTCCATCCAAGATGGTGTAGTGTGCCTATCTTGTCAGTTGATCGCTGGCAATCTCATCAGAAAGAACCAACCGACACAAGTCACAGGGTTTGTAGTCGACCTTGTAGGGAGGTGTGTCGAAGGGATGTAGATGAACTGGGTGAGCTACCTCGTCAATGCATTGGAGAAGGACTGTCGCAAAGCGCAGGACCAAGGCTATGAATTTCACTTCATTTGGTTGTTGATTCTCATTGCATTTGTCGCTTGGGAGATGCCAGAGGGAACGCCATTCCCAAAAGTCAAGAGATCGGAGCCATTGGACACAAGGTTCACCACCTTATGGTATACGAGTGATATGGAGAAGAAGTGGAAATAAAATGCAATGTTCCACACTTACTATCTACAAATCAAGCACGCCATTGAATCATTCCCCCAAATGACCCTGAAAACCTTGCATACATACAAGCCACTAGAAAATTTCCGCATAGACCGACACTTCATCTACACCACTACATGTAGGGACGGAAGTAAAGAGGAGATGAATTCTTACTACAAATTGAGAAGATAACCAAGAAATGGCCAGCCAAATTCCTTGTACCGATCGAAGATGCAAAACTCTCTGACCTCGATATCATCGGAAGTCCTTTGGTCACCCATACTGAGTATGATGGACCAAGCAACGCAAATAAAAAGAATAAAAAGGAGGAAGTGCAGGACATAGACAATGAAGAGAAGGACAACGTATCAGAGGAAACTGCACTTGACTCACCTGGAGGAGGAGGAGGCGATGAAGTAAACCAAGAGGAGGAAGGGGAAAAATACAAGAAAGAAAAGGGTGAAGTGACACTGCCAAAGTATCCCCTTACAGAGGCCGAGACATTAAATAAAAGGAAAGTTTCTCTGTAGAAACCATTAGCATGGAAGAAGTCTCGAGCCAATAAGCCTCAGTCACAGAATGTGCTCACCATGGACGACATCGAGCTCATCATCACAACTGTTGAGGATGCTTCAAAAGACATCTTACAGAGACATGGAGAAAAACAGGATTCGATGTATGACATAATAGAGAAGTATCTCAAAGACATCAAACAAGCTATCCAGTTGAGCCGTGCAGTGTCTACGATGTCATCCTCAACAAAAAATATAGAATTGGGGGATGAGCCCACCCAATTACAAAGATTAGAATATGCAACAGAGGCTCGAATTTGTCAAGTCCAAGAAGAAAATGAGCGGGCCACAGAGGCCTTGAAGCAATAAAAGGAGGAGATCCTAGAGAAACTTTGGGTTGCGCAGCAAGAGAAAGATGACATTAGAGTGAAGTTCGAAGAGGAAAGAGAGAAAATCCAGAAAGAGAAAGACCAGTTTCTCGCAAAGAAGACTATGGTCAAGGAAGCAGTGACTAGAGAACTTCTCTNATATACAGTCTCCTTTAAAATGCAATATCAACGAATCATGTAACAATGGCAATTCTCTATCTATTCTATTTCAACAATTGATTTCCAATATTTTTAAAATGAAAGTGATTTTAAAAAGAAAAATGTTTTTTTCACTTTTCAAAAAGAACCACCATGGTGGTGAAACTAAAGAAAATCGATAACTAATGAATAAGCAATAAAAAAAACCCAAACCAATCTTTCAATGGAGACAAAAAATGACAAGCAGACAAGACTAGTCTTTTCAATTGCATGAGAACAATGATTTTCCACATAATGAGAAAATGAGAAAGACAAGCAATCCCAACTTTCAAACCGATCACTGGCTCCTAACCAAACAAGTACTCGGATTCCAGGATCAGAGATTATATCCTTTCTAAGAAAAGTCAAGAGATGAGAGTTGAGAAAAAGATGGACAAGAAGAGCCTTTGATTTCTGAAGACTGATCGTGCACAAAATATGAAGTCAAGAAACAATCAACCAGTAGTCCAAGCAGTTCTTTTCAGACACCTATACAGAACTAGGCATCTAAGCATACCAAAACCTTAAATCCAAAAATTTTTAAAAAGGGTTCACAGGCTATCAGTAATGTACAGTGTGAGAATGGATCATTCTCATAGGTTGACCTCAAGAAGAGTGCAAGAATATCGCATTGGACTGAAAGTTAGAGTGCGAACTCAAGGGGTTCTCGCAAGCCACTGAGGGGTTCAATGCGAGAAGGCCTAAAACTAGGAAAATTTTTGGAAAAAGACAAAAATTTTGAAGGGACTTCTCGACCCAGGGAGTCTGTCAGAGTTTTAGGAAGACTCAGAGATTGATAGAAATGAAGAAAGGTAAGGCAAGAGAAAATGGCCAAGGAAAAACACCAAAAACCACTAAAAAATGGGTTGCGTCCCCAGTGGATTCACCAATTTTGTTATCGGACTAATCGGTAGGTGTGGACACTAATAGATCTCCCTAGGTCCACCTGGATCTAGAACAAAACAGGACATGACATGACTCTTTCCCTAAGTTACAACCATTGAATTAGCTAGTAAGGAGGAATAAGTGACATACCTTTGTATCGCTTCCTTAGGTCTCTATTGCTCCCGCTTTTCTCTGGTGCTATCATGAGGTCAATACCAAGACAACACAAACCAACCAAAGTGAAGATAGAAAAATGTATTCAATCGTCAACTTATGTGTATGATCAAGGAATTACAAAATAAAGTAAGAATGACTTTATGGGAAAAGGACATGCCGCTATATCATATTAATTGAAAGTAGAAGATACAACCTGATCGCCTTGATGTCGCAAGCTTCCTTTCGGTGACTCTTGGTTCCAACACACACACTTGTTCTATCCTTGCATGGAGAAGATCCAATTCCTCTTGATAGACCTACTAGAGTCTCCAAGCTTTTGTTCAAGAAGGGTTCTTCACACAATTCCTTCACCAATTCTTCAATTAATCTTGCTTAACCTTTTCCATGAGAATTATTTCAATATATAGGAGAGGGTGAGATGGTTACATGGATGAGAATGATCCCACCAAATCATAGAAGCCAATAAAATGAAAACCATACGAATGCCAACTCATTTTCTAGAAGATTCCCTTCTAGAACCCTCGAGACTTCTTCTCTTTTCCAAGCTTAAAAACAAGTTCGCGCCCTGTGTATAGAGCAACCTGCGAGAAGTTCTCACCCTAGATAAAGGTGGCCTACGAGAACGGGTCATTCTCGCACCCTAGGACATATGTAGCCTACAAACTCACTTTGAAAATATGTTTTCTGGAAGGAGATAAATGCCACTTTTCTCAGGAGAAAGTTCTTGTTGGGATATTGAGTACACTATTGTCAATACATCACCAAGATGACCAAAATCATGTGTAACAACTATGTAAGGATTTGTGCTGTGACCTAACTCAGGGAAGGAGGATCTAGAAAGGTGCACGCAGATCTCCTATCCTTTGCGGAGTGGCTCTGCGTATTTGTGCACAGGAGTAGAGGAATGTAAGAAAGATTGAATATCAATAAAGAATAATAAGAGTTGGTGGACGTAGCCCCACACTGGGGTGAACCACGTATATCCTATGTTGTTGTGCTTTGTGCAATGTTGTTCATGATGTTTATGTATCTATTTTATTAGTGCACTATTCTTGATATGTGATAGGTAGATCCATTGATGCTTAGTGCTTTATATACGAATAAATGCTAGATCTTCTCTAATTCTATGTGCTAAATGATTAGATGTGCTTAAATATTGATTACTACTGCACTGATTTGTAATATGGGTTAAATCTGTGATGTGAATAAGGATCATAATCTAATGCATATTTTTAGCTAAGTTCTCTGTTAATTGTTGTAATCACAGATCTGTGTCCCAACTATTTTGTAGACACTTGAGTCCTGCAACCTCCTCTGCCTCTACCTCGGGTGAGACTTCATCTGCTTCACAGGTGTTGCCGAAAGGGCTAGTAGTTAGGGTTCTTTTGGTGTGTTGTTGAAGCGTTCAACCCTGGGTCTACCCATGTGCCAAAAAATGGTTCTATTGCTAAGACTTGAAACTGTGATTGTTGGGAACTGAAGAAAAGAGAAATATCTTTACGTAGATCTGTTGTTGTAGTGAGAAGTATTCTACTTGACTTGCGAAGCTTTGTTCTAGGAAAAAGAAGTCTGATCTGAAGAAAAGAGGTAAGATATTAAAGCTTTGTGCTCTAGTAAAGGTAAGATATGTGGAATATTTTTCTTCGAAAGTATGAATCTAGGTATGTTTGACAGATGTTGTCCTAGTCTGAAAACTAGGGCACAACTAGAAGAAAGAAGATTTGATTTGAATAGATTTGATAGAAATAGTGAAAGATATGTTATTTCTATGCATAGAAAGAATTTTTGGACTAAAAAGTGGGTTCAGGAACCTAGAACAAATTTTTTCAGATTATAGGTCCATCACTGTGATCCCAGTGCACAGTATAGGAAAGGTTGGGGATCATTTAAGAGAAAGAGAGGATTGACATTGTGTTATAACTAAAGAAGATCGGGACATCTTTCTAAGGAATTCCCTGGTATAGGTCCTATTTGTCTTTGTTGTAAAGTTGTTGGTCATGAGGTTTTGGATTTCCCTAGAATGATTGTTAAAGTTGAAAAGATGAACCCGAGACAAGAAAACTATGAAGAAGGTCAAGAAACTAAGGAAATGTTAGAGAACCGGAAAGAATCAGAGACTATGTTATTACAGCTTAAAGAAACATTGAATGATCACAGAGACATCAATTTACTAGAGATCTTAAAAGAGAATCAGTGCATAGAAACAAGAATAGGATACTTCGACATGGACTTTGCTCTGGATGAGGAAACACCGTTGAATATCATGCCAGAAAGCACTTGGGAAATTTTGGGAAATCCTGTTATGGTTCCTTCATTGGGAAGCATAGGATTTTTTAAAGGAAATATGATAACCCTATGTGGAAGAGTTACTAATGTACCTATGATTTCCCATGGAACATCAATTGAAGAAGAATTTGAAGTCATTAAGTTTTTTGAGAACATCACCCCTTTTGCAATTTTGTTAGGAACGACCTGGATTGAGAAAGATTGGATCTGAAGGAAAGTAGAGGAGGAAGCTACAAAATAGAAAAAACAAGAATTAAGGGAATTCATGGCTAGGAAAATAGTGTGACTAATAGAAGAACAAGAGGACAAGTCGAAGAAACTGAGGACCAGAAAATTAGTTGTCGAAGTTGAAAGAACACAAGAAAGTTTAAAGAACATGTCGATGAAGGAAGGAAGAGCACCCACCCCAGAAATAGTAAGAAAAGAGGTATTACACTTGAATCCTTTGAAAGACCCTTGGAAGTGCGAAGTTACTACGCTAAGAGAAGATAAGAACAAGAGGAACCTAGTGACTCAATTCACAGGGAAGAAGGAAAGAAATCTTAACAAGAATAAAGCAAAGTTAGAAAGACTACAGGAAGTTCTAGAGACGATTTCGTAGAAGGCAGGCTTGTAGAACTTGAACCTCACTGGAATCGCAGAATGGCACTTCACCACGACGAAGCTATATGATTGTTGGAGGTGTCCTGATCGTTAGAACAACACTCCAGAATGGCTAGAAACACAGTTATTTCTGAAAATATCACGATTGGACAGTTGAGACTGCGACATAATGGATGGATTCATATTGATTAAGACATTTCAACCCATTGAAGGAATATGTTACGACGTTGGTTATTTAATCTGTTGAATGCCACACCGAGACCACTTTTTCAAACTGAGATATTTGAGCTAACACAAAATTGATCTCATACCACATTGTACTGGCTAGACCTCGCCATTTATCCGATTACCTTGAGTGTCCATTCGCCTACCTAATTTATTGATTATGAGAGTGCATGTCAGACGACCTTAGCGCAGTAGATAAATATAAAGAAGAGATCTCGATTGAACTTATGGCTAAGAAATTCATATCTGTAGGTATACATGCATCATCAATGGGTGTATTGCAAGCATCCCCCTCGATTGGACGTCAATCTGTGCCATCCTGAACCACGATAGATAAAATAATCAAGCATCACGATGATCTGGCAAACGCGAAGTAGATCCCATCAGTATTTCTTGACTACATCCCGCCTTTGGCTAGCGTGGTTAGTTGTGATAGTGTTTCATGTGAATTTGAGTATATGTTGATCACTATGTACCTCCCGAAGGGGGTACGCGCAATCATACCACCGTTGGGACTGATCCGAGAGCTCAAGATCAACGATTTCAACCTTGGATACAGAGAAAACTATGTGATGCTCGCACCACATAGATACTTGATGGAGACCACTAGGAAGAAGCCCATGATTTTTCCCCATCCATGGATTAAATAGATCACGCGGTCGATGATATTAAACATGATGAATATCCCCCACTTCGACAAACATCAAGAGGTTAACGCGTGCATTAAAATCCACCTGTCGTGCTACTATGCAGGCTATCTCTGGTTAGATAGGCGCGTGACTGTGGATCCGATGTTGATCCACCAGATTACTGGACTGAGCATGCAAGGACTAGACCCTCACCAATTCTACCCAGGGAAGGCTGCAGATTGCTCCTTGGTGTAGAGGATCAAGGAGGTATATGGCAATGTGGAGAAGGGGAAGCGAGGCTACAAGGTATCCTCCATACAAGATGGCGTAGTGTGCCTATCTTGTCAGTTGATCGCTGGCAATCTCATCAGAAAGAACCAACCGACACAAGTCACAGGGTTTGTATTTGACCTCGTAGGGAGGTGTGTCGAAGGGATGTAGATGAACTGGGTGAGCTACCTCGTCAATGCATTGGAGAAGGACTGTCACAAAGCGCAGGACCAAGGCTATGAATTTCACTTCATTTGGTTGTTGATTCTCATTACATTTGTCGCTTGGGAGATGCCAGAGGGAATGACATTCCCAAAAGTCAAGAGATCGGAGCCATTGGACACAAGGTTCACCACCTTATGGTATACGAGTGATATGGAGAATAAGTAGAAATAAAATGCAATGTTCCACACTTACTATATACAACTCAAGCACGCCATTGAATCATTCCCCCAAATGACCCTGAAAACCTTGCATACATACAAGCCANAAAGATGACATTAGAGTGAAGTTCGAAGAGGAAAGAGAGAAAATCCAGAAAGAGAAAGACCAGTTTCTCGCAAAGAAGACTATGGTCAAGGAAGCAGTGACTAGAGAACTTCTCTTTATGTTGGGCTTGGCCCATATGGAAGAAGAGACAACCGAGAGCCAAGTGGGGAAGCTTGTTGAGGCCATTCAGTAGCTTCAAGCAAGAGTAGCAGAGTTAGAACTTCAAGCAATACCTATCACT
Organism: Picea glauca; assembly: GCA_000966675.3. Taxonomy (NCBI): domain Eukaryota; kingdom Viridiplantae; phylum Streptophyta; class Pinopsida; order Pinales; family Pinaceae; genus Picea; species Picea glauca. The sequence goes on along the minus strand of JZKD02S1648650.1, from coordinate 137,366 downwards.
CTTCAAGAAGTGTGGGATCATAGGCAAGAGACTTCCAGGAGAGTAGTATAAAGAATCAAGGCATTGGCCTCATAATGTAAGAAACTAAGTAATCAAAGTGCGAAGACCTATGAGCACCTTGCAGAAGASTCRGAGCTGAGGACATTGRAGGCRCAACTCCAGGAAGCAAAGAAACATGCATCAAATGTGCAAGCATATATGAAGTTTCTTACTGGAGTGGAGAAGATGAAGAGATTGAAGGAGAAGCACACAGTTCAATAGAAGGTCACTGCCATCCAGAGTAGAGTTATGGAAGTGACACAGAGACTCCATCCAGTGTAGAATGAAGCCTGCACACTTTTTGAAGAGATCGAGAGACAAGTCTCATAGTAGGAAAAAGTGGTCACAACAGTGGAACAACGCCTGGAAGGGTCTGTCATCAACAAAGTCATTCAAGAGTTCGTCGAGCAGGAGGCTCTTGCGGAGAAGTATTACCTAGATCAGAGTGACTCGGGACAAGTCACAAGTGAGTTTTGGGGGCCTGTTGGCCCTCGACCAAGTTTGTGGAAACGTTGGTCATGTTTTACCATTTGTGGGACTTCGACAGGATGGTCAAAGACAGAGCACCCAGGAGAATAGGAGATTGTGGGATGTCACCCTTTTTGTGTTATTTTTGGGTTTTAGGGTTTATGTAACAGGTATGAGATGTCATCTCATGGGTTTACCCATGCTTAGTCCTTTTTGTAATGTATAAATAATAGCTAGGCGATGTAAGAAGTGACATGTGGATAAGTTCTAATGTTTGCTATGTGAAACGAATTATAGTTGGATTTGTGAAAGAATATGCGCTAAGACTTGTAGAGCTAAGTGCAAGAGTATTGTAAGAGGCTTTGTGCATGGAATGTGTAAGGCTTTGGGCTGTGACCTAACTCAGGGAAGGAGAATCTGGCGAGGTGCATGTAGATCTCTTGTCCTTTGAAGATTGGCTCTGTGGCTTTATGCATAGGAGTAGAGGAATGTAAGAAAGATTGAAGATCAATAAAGAAGAAGAAGAGTTGGTAGATGTAGCCCCACACTAGGGTGAACCACATATATCCTGTGTTGTTTTGCTTTGTGCAATGTTGTTCATGATGTTTATGTATCTATTTTCTTAGTGCATTGTTCTTTATATGTGATAGGTAGATACATTGATGCTTAGTTATCTACATATGAATAAATTCTAGATATTCTCTAATGCTATGTGCTAAATGATTAGATGTGCTTAAATCTTGATTACTACTGTGTTGATCTATAATACGGGTTAAATATGTGATGTGAATAAGGATGATAATATAATGCATATTGTTGGATAATTTCTCTATTAAGTTTTGTACTCATAGATATGTGTCCCAGCTAGGTTGTAGACACTTGAGTCCTGCAAACCCCCCTTCCTCTACCTTGGGTGAGACTTCATGTTCTTTGCAGGTGTTTCTGAAAGGGCCGGTAGTTGGGATTTTGTTGGTTCATTGTTGAAGCATTGAAACCCAGGTCTGCCCCTGTGCCAACACTCCTCACCTCTTGTCCCACTTCTCTCTCTCCTTCTTTGTCTCTCGTGTCCCTCGAGTACTACTTATTTATATTTCCGGTTGACCAGCGATTACAATGTATTTCAAAAACCCTAACCTTAGCATCGTTATTTCTTCCATGCATGTTTCTTTTCCTTCCAGCTATTGTTTTCCTCTTGCATGACTTTCTTCCCAAAATAACCTTTCTCTATGATTCGACATGCTTCCAACAACAATGTACTTCCTAGTAAATGTAAATATGCTAGAAAAGTGTTGATTCATTTGAGTGTTGATTACAAAGTATATCATGCATGTATAAAATATTGTATCTTATAAAAACAATGACATAAATATAAGTAAGTGTGTCCAAAATATAAAACAAGTTGGTATCGCTCTTATGTAAATGGAACAAATGTCTCACAAAAATCATTACACCATTTCCTTATAATACCAAGATTGCAAAGCATGTTCGATTTTAAATATTTAGCTAAATATATGGATTGGCATGAAAAAATAGGAGTGAACAAAACATATTGTGAATTCCTATATATTTAGAGGCAATGGAGTGGATAGAGAATATGAGTGATTAATTATAAAACTTTGGCTTAGTGATTCTCATAGTGAATCCATTCTCTTTATGATACACAAATCATACAATCATGCCATGCTTCTTGTTGGGAATGTGTTATATTATTTACATGGTTATCTCCATGTGTGAAGGGGCATGGAACTGCTGAAAAAATAATATTTTTGGTTGTTTTTAATCCTTTTTTTGGCCCATTGTAATTTAATCTCGATTAATGGATTGTAATTGTAGTCTAATTCAGGTTAACAAATTAAATTTTTGTATGTTGTGGAATACCTAAATATTGTATTATGTATATTCAAGTTAATACAATGAAGAATATATAAGTGCATCTCTAAGGTTTGATAGTTTTCCGGGTTAAGCTTTTCCATGGTAAATATTTGTGTATTGTGTGTATGCCATTGTTGTTATTTCTATTTTTCTTAAGGATAATATGCATTGTTTCACTTAGAAGGTTTAAAATTTAAACTTATAAAAAATTATAACATCCATCCGTGGATGGTTGTGCAAAAAACGTATTTGATGTTATCTCTTATTGTGCATGGAAAACATCAAGTTAGAGATAGTGAGTTTTATTTGGAATAGCTGATAGAAGAAATGATGCTCCTATGGAATGGCATTCAAATTTATAATATTTCATAACCTATATATGAAATATCATTTAAAGTGTACGATGTGATTTTTTGGACAACCTGTGACTTTCCAAGGCTCATAGTATGTTTAGGTATAACATTTATTTTGGAATAATTTAAATCATTTTGCTAATTATAAATCATTGGGTTCATCCACAATTGATGCATCATGTTTATTTTCTTACTTTTGTGGTTTAGTACTAAGGAAAACAGGGTTATTCACTTATCCATGCTATGTCAAGGAAATTTTTTCAAGGTATTCTAAAAAATATTACAAGTGTGTCTATGAAGGACACAAGTTGCTTTTGCAGCTAGACCATAATTGTTTTTAAATGAAGAGATCTTTTAATGATTAAATTAAGGTAATTCCCCCTCTCCTCATAGAATGATGCTAATAGTTTGTTCAAAAAATATTGAACCTTACATTGAAAAAATAGTAGGATATGTTCAATGAAGATCTATCTGATATTGACAATGATCTAAATGACTTCAAAATTTCTTTTGATTGCATGCCAAAAGGCATGAAGAAGGCTTCCAAATTCTAAGATCTCCCATATTGAAAAGAAAATAAAGTGGCAGAATTATTGGATCTAATTCACATGTTAAAAAAAGTGTTATATTCTCTTTGGAAACATATTTCTTCCAATGAGAAATACATAAATGTGTCTAGAAGAGATTTCATCATGTCAAAGAAAAATAAAGATCTACAATAAAATGAAAGAACTAAAGTGGATGGATGAAAAATGTATCCTACTACACCATGGATATTGCCTAAGAATGACTTAGATCTTGTGAAGTAGGTGATTTATAATGCCAACATGATATGGTTCTTCATTTAGAAAATATTCAATGTTGACGGTTAGTTGATGGGTCTCAGGACACATGATCATCATAATTTGTTAAAGGTACATATTACTAATTTGGTTATGATATAAATTAGTCTAAAATTATTAATTTAACAATTGTAAAATTATGACCATGTTCTAACCAATTTGAGGATGCATGTGTTCAACACATTTATCCGATACCTATATTTGGATGCACTAGTTTCACACAATATTTTCATCATGCCATTGGATGGTGCTCTACATTTGTAAGGTTGTTTTATCATATTTACTATCTAGATCATAAATTTATCTACATTTACTATATGCATATAAATTTCAAGCGGTATTCTAACAAATTTCATGAAATTACTAAATAGTAATTTGGGTCATCTTTAATTTATATGGATCACATCCAGAAAGATACACATGATGAACATCCCTATATGGAACAATGAAATCATGGAAATTGTTTGTATTTTTGAGAAAGAGTTTCCTAGTAGTTTTATGGATAATTAATTCCATATTTTGGTACATTGGGTCAAATACTTTCAATTAGTTGGTGTGGTGAGTTGTATATGGAATTTATTCCTAGATAGATACATTAAAACACTTAAGGGGAATGTATGGAAATGAGCACATCCTAAAAGGTGCATGGTCAAAGGGTACATTGTTAATGAATATTTCATTTTACATATAAGTTCTTGAAACAAATGCCTATATATGCTCCACTCATGTGGTATGGTGATCATGATGAAGAATGAATAGAAAATGGATAAACTTGAAACAAATTTAGAAGCACGGGTTCAGGGGGCTAAGATATGTATTTCAAATATATATGGTACTAATTGTGTTATTTAAAGAAAAACTATTTTTCTTATAAAAATATATAATATTGAGGTTTCATTGACATTGTAGATGAGAATGAATGAGATAAGAGGAATAAATCCATTTTGTTAAGTATGGAGGCTATTATACATAGTACACCAATATTTACGTGGAAATCGATAATTGCACTGGTTTTCTCTTTAAGAATAAGAACTATTTTGGTAAACTTCGCTTTCGATTGGGCTAGGGTTTCAACAGCCTACATGCTCTACCCTCTGCAGCATCAGACCCTCCTCTTCACCGATCTAAACAATGTAGTATTAGAAAATGTGGCAGGACCTGTCCACGCAACATGAACTCAGACGAGGGGTGCTAGCGAGAAACTCCCCCCTATAACTATACCAGGGTTTAAGATATAGACAAAGTGAATGACCATATAAAAGTCAATCTATTTTATACTCTACCCAAAACATACTGAAATCAATGAACACAAATGTAGTAGAAGAGAATATTGGTAACTGTACCTTTTATCCCATGTCTGGTGATGATCTCCTCAAACTCTGTAGTTCCAGAGACTGCAAGTTTCCTCCCAAGGCTGACCTGCATTCAAAGCTAGGAAAAAAAGGACTACAATAATGCTATTTCTATTCATAAATTAGGGTTAGATATCAAATTCTATGTATAAAWCAAATAAAATACACAAAACATCACCATTTTKKATAGGGAAAAGAGATTCTTTTATTCATCAAACAAATACTGAAAMTTACAATCCATGTCGGCCACCGTTYYGCAAACCTGGTCCAGGMTCCTCTTTACAATGCTCCAAGTGCACCTTCAATAAGCCTCCTCTCACAATCTACTTATCACCTCAAGGAAAGGGAATGGATTGGATGGAAGAAAAGGGGTTGAAGAGGGATTGCTGAGGTAGTAACTCACAAAAGGTAGCAACTACTTTGGCAAGGAAGGGAAGTAAAATTGGGAAGGGTTTCACCGTTCTTATCACTAGTTGTGAAATGATACCCCAACACCTCCTTTTATATGACAAAAGGATGGTTATTCGATTGGGGGATGGGATATAACAGGTGAATTGGTTGGGAAACCTCCAATAGCCCGTGAATTCCACCTAATTCCTTACAACTTTTTAATTTTTTCAACTTTTGGAGGTATACGTGGGCTATGTATTATGCATCAAGTGTATGTACATGGTATTTATAGCATGCAACAAGTGTATGTATGTGGTATGTAGTGGTGCAAGGTGCATACATGCTCTAAAGAATGGTTTCTTAAGTAGAGATTCTCATCAATGATTTTGAAAATTATGAAAGTAAGAGGGCCAATGCCATGTATGCATGAGTTTGGAATTTTAGGGCTATAATAGGGGAGGTTAAAAACCCCTCTTATAGGAATTCCACAACCAATGAAATGGATGGGCATAGATCCCAACGACCATCTATCGAACCACCGCTGCATCTCAGAGATCACTTGCTACAAGAGGAACAAGGCACCAGGAAAAGAATGGAAATGGAAGTTGAGTCATCGCATCCAAAGGCATATTAGAACTGGGAACTAGGTAAATGTATACTTCAAGAGCCAACAACACTGAAATATGTAATAAAATATACAAGGGTAGGAGAACACACCTAGTTTATGAAAGATCACGCCTTGATTGAGAAATATTTAGGATCTAGCCATCAGAATGGGATCTCACGAAATGGATAAAGAGCTGGTTGAATCCAAAAGGTGAATATGAGTTGCAACTAAGCTCAAAGGGCTTCTTCACAATCATCTTCTACAGTCCAGAGGAAAAGGATAGAGTATTTGAAAATGGTCCCTACTTCTACAACTCGGTTGGGTTGTATCTAAGGTTTTGGAAAGATCGTTTCTTCCCATAAAAAGAAATAATTTTCTTGTGCCCCCATTTGGATTCACCTGTACTCTCTACCCCAACAGTTTTGGTTTGAGGAAATCCTAATAGGAATTGGAAATACGCTGGGAAGGTATGTCAAATATTCAGACACTACGAAGTAGATAAAATACACTTCCTATGCATGGATTTGTGTCTATATGAACATCCCTAAATCCCTACCAGGCTCAATCGCCATAGAGAATCAATATGAAGAATGGATTCAAACCATTGACTATTAACACATCCTTTTCATATTTTGGAAATTTCATGAACATGGGCATCTCTTCATAAATTTCCTCCTTGATGCATGATCCCGACCAACAACAGAGGAGAAGCAACAAGATGGCTTCACTCAAGTGCAGGGATGCATGAAATATTCCTCAAAAAAATCCACATAGAATGGAAGTAGGAAGATCCCCACCAAAAACTCCTTTGACACTCTCAACAACCTACCGGACGTTGAGGAAGTTGAAAACACCCACAAAATTTCATATCCAGGAAAAGGAAATGGTAAATAAAAATAAACCCTTGATCTAGTTTTAGATAAAATCTCAATCCATGATCCCCAAGCCCAATCAATACTAGTAAAATACTTAGGTGAAGATGGTGACGACATCATAATGCATATTGATGAAAGGGAACTTGAGGAAATTGACCTCAACAAATTTGAGGAAGCACTTAACCGAAAAGAACTGCAATCCATTCTAGTGGAGCAACTCAGGAAGGTACACAAGGTTTTCATCGATTCAACAGCAGGTTCCACCTCACTTAGAAATACACCTGGAGTCGGATCCAGATCCTAAGTGGAACCAAAAATAAGGAAAGAGATGTGGGTGCAAGTAGGAACATCAACTAATAAAAGAGGCAGGCAATTTCATGATTAAATCAAGTCAAATACAATACCTCTCTAAAGGCTCTTTCCTCCCTCCCCACAATTAAGTATGATGAATATCATCACTTGGAATATTAGAGGTCTCAATGGAAGATCCAAACAAAGGATCCTTAGAAACTGTCTCAAATCAGAAGATCCACATATCTTGTTACTCTATGAAACCAAATGTGCAGGAAATATGGAAGAAGAAGCATTCAAAATATGTTGACGACATTGTAAATTCCCCTACACCAACTCCAAGGGGGCAGTAGGGGGCTTAGCTATCCTATGGAACCCAACCAAAATTATTTTGGAACCAACCTTGTCAACATTATGTATGCTCACTTCAAAATGCATAGCTATAGGCTCTAGCAAATAAAAGGTCATTACCAATGCTTATGGCTCTCAGTTCAATTAAGAGAAAGATCACTTCTTAGAAAATATTGCTTATATCAATACACTAAGAGAACAAGACCGATGGATATTGGGAGGATATTTCAACATCATCCTCACCTTAGAAGAAAAATGTGGTGGTATGAAATGCTTGGACCAAGACAGCAACAAGTTTCACCACCTCATAGACAACCTAAACTTAATTGACATTGAGACTAGGAATGGCTCCTTTACCTGGTCCAATAATCGAGCGGGCATTCAACACATTTCCAACCAACTAGATCTTTTCCTAATTTAGAAAAACATAATTCTTTAAGGCCCAGTCATCGAGGATGACATCCTCCCAAAATATGGCTCATATAATTGGCCATTCCAGCTGCGGGTAGACACAATCGCGACTCTAAAGTATAAACCTTTCCACTTTGAAACATTCTGGCTAACCCACCCAGACTTCTTGGATCTCTCCCACACCTAGTGGGACAATGCAAAAATTGAGCATGGAACCCGGATGTACAGATTCCAACAGTGCCTGAAAATTTTCAACAACATCTTCGCGAATGTAATAAAAATGTATTTGGTGACATTTTCCTAGCTCAAAAATCCCTAGAACAATGCCTAGAGGAAATTTAACAGGAATCCATCGTCTCAAGCTATTCATAGACCTTGCTACAGGATGAAATGACACTAAAGAAACAACTTGATGACCGCCAAAAATAGGAGGAGATCCTTTGGAAGATGAAATCCCGAGTCCAATAGCTAAAGGAGGGGAAAAAAATACAAAATTCTTCCACCGCTCCACGATCCACAAACACTACATCAATCACATTACAAAGATCAAGGACTCATAGGAAAACACATTACTAGACCATGTGGACATTGAGGAAGAGTTAGTCACTTACTACAAATAGCTTCTCTCAGAACCCCCTTTAGATAGAATGCCTTCCATCCGTAGGATCACACAACATATCCCTACCCTAATCACCCCTAATAAAAATAAAGTAGGAAGACATTGATCAAGATATCAAGTAAATGCCCAATGGCAAGGATCCTAGTCCTAATTGTTTCACTATTGAATTCTTCCACTACTATTGGTCGATGGTTCTTGAAGAGGTGTGCGAGATTGTGGAGGAATCCAGAACCTCAAAGAATGTGCTATCAGCTCTTAATTGTAATTTCCTCACCTTGATTCCTAAGGAGGAATGTCTCACCAACCCAAAGCATTTTGAGTTGATTGCGCTCTATAACATCGTATATAAAATCATCACAAAGGTCATAACGCTCATACTCAAGCCCATACTTCCTTGCATCATCTCTAAGGAACAGTCAGGCTATGTGGAGAGGCGACACATCATGGATAACATCATCCTAGTTCATAAAGTTACTCATTTACTCAAGACCACTCAGACTCCAGGTGTGCTCATAAAGTTTGACCTCTCTAAATATTTTGAGAAACTAATATAGAAATACATGCAACCTCTTCTTTCATCCTTTGGGTTCAGTACAGACTAGATTGCCTGGATCATGAAACTCACCTCTTCCTCTTTTTTATCCATATTAGTCAATGGCATCACCTCTAGTCCCTTCTCCCCTACCCGAGGCATCCATCAAGGAGACCCACTCTCCCCTTTCCTCTTTGTAATCATGGCAGAAGGTTTAGGGAGGTATTTATCTGGCTCAATATCAAATGGTACCCTACAAGGGATTCCTATCCATGGGCTTGAACCTCCATCTTCTCAGAGAAAATTTGTTGATGATACCATGCTTCTGAACACCCCCACTTCCAAGGAAGCTTCCAAACTCCGAACCATATTATCATACTTTAGTGAAGCCTCTGAAACCACTTTCAATCTAGAGAAATCAAATATTTTCTTCTTCAACACTCCCCCAACAATTCAACAACACATCTCCTGCCTCCTTGGCATCCCTCATTGCTCCCTTTCATCCAATTACCTGGGATTACCCATAATATATTTAGCAACTCGAAACATTTACTGGAACTCAATTATCCTCTCAATCTCCAATCACCTTAGCTCCTGAACATTCATGACCCTTAATCTCCCTGTAAGGCTCATCCTCTTGAAATCGATGCTTCAAGCCATTTTGTCCTATATTTTCTCAGCTCTTGCAGCACCACAAACAGTCATCAAAAACATAAGAAACCTTCAGCAGAACTTCCTTTGGCATGGTCAAAAATAGGGGGAAAATGGGCCTTGGTCAGTTGGGAAACAATCTTCCAACCCACCTCTTTGGGAGGATTGGGTCTCCACGATCCAGGAAATCTTAACAATGTCATGGGAGAAAAAATCTAGTGGCACTGGATAAAATACCGAAACGAACTTTGGGCATGATTCTAGTAGTAAAAATATATCCCCCACCTTCAGCAAGAGCAACTCATAAGGATCGGTGATCATATCCAAGGCTCTAATATTTGGAATGTGGTTTGGCACAATCGCCCACTCATCCAAAAGAACACATTTTGGGAAGTTTGAAATGGACAATGCGCCCAATATTAGACAGATGCTTGGTATCAACACCCTCCTTTGCAAACTTTGAAAATCCTACTTCCCTATCAGAACTACCTTCTAGAGTTGAGATGCCTCAAAGTAGCAGATATTTGGCTTAATACCCAACACCAACCCCCTTCACGTAGTAGGAAACAACTCCCTTAGGATATTCATCTACCAGAAAATTTCAAGATGTAACCTTGGCAAGAAATAGTGGGAAACAGGAAAATATGAATTAGTACAGAAAATGACATTCTTTGTTGGGGATATTCCCCTACTGGAACTTTCACAATAAAGGAAGCCTATCAAATTTAGGAGAAATTTAACAAGAAGATGAAAGATCACATATGGAACATAATATGGAAAACCAAACTATGGCCCAAGGTCTCTACCTTTCTCTGGCTCCTGGTCCAGAATAGACTCCTAACTTGGGATAACCTCAAGAAACAGGGTTTCGTTGGGCCTTTCATTTGTCACTTGTGTAAGAAACAAGAAGAGACAATGGAACACATATTTAACCAATTCCCCATCAATAATCAGATCTGGGATCAAGCTATGATAATCATGAGGAAAACTAAATGAGACAGGAAAAGAATCATCAACACTATTAGAAATTGGGTCTCGCGGGATTTCAAAATCCCAATTCTAAATAGAATTCAGAAACTTATACCAGGTCTCATCATTTGGAATCTATGGAAAGAAAGAAACTGTCTCATATTCCATTCTCAAATCTCCACCCCCTCATTTTTATGGTATAATACCATTGGAATCATTTGGAAAACATTTCAAATTCAATCCTGGACATAAGATGACATCCCCACTGATCCACCAGAATCCCTCATTCTCTCCACCT
>JZKD02S1648650.1:56023-67186 GCA_000966675.3 Picea glauca | reverse complement strand
GAGAAGCATCATTTAAGGCAGACGAGAATGAGGATTCAAAGCCTGATGAAATTGAAGAAAAATTTGTGAAGAGACTGAAGAAGGGATTAGGAAAATACAAAGGTAAACTGCCTTTCAAATGTTTCAACTGTGGTAAGATAGATCATTTTGAAAATAAATGTCCCCACAAAAGAAAGGATAAGACATGTGATGATGAGGAGAAGCAGAAACACAAAAAATTATTTAAAGAGAATAACTTTAAGAAGAAAACTCTTTGTGTAAACAATGACGATGATCCTTTAGATGATGAAGACAATGAATTCACTATTGAAGATAAACTAAATGAATTCATACTTATGGCCAAAGAGGAATATGATAATATAAGCATAGGAAGTGATGCTAATGAAGAAGAAATTGTGGTTGAGATGGAAGGAGAATTGATCAGTGCACTGGAAGAGATTGACAGACTAAGAATTAAGAACAAAAAGCAAAGACAATTGTTGATATAGCTCGAGAAAGATAGTAAAGAACCTGATGAAGACCTTTTCCTACTAAAAGTGGAATTAGAAGAGGAAAAGAAAATCCAAGACATTCTGAAACGACAGTTATCAGAAAAGAAGACAAGATGTGAAGCCTTAGAACAAGAAGTAGTAAAAACTAGGAAAGATATGGAGAAGTTTCATGCCTTGTATAATTAGAATCTATCAAGTATCAAAGCCTCAGAAGGATTAGCCACCATTCTAAATCAGTAAAGGAATCCAAAGCTAAAAATTGGTTTGGGTTATGAAGAGGGATCAAGTAGTGGTAAGCCAAGAAACGAAGAACCCATCGTGTTTGTCAAATCTACAACCAATGACAACAACAAACCTGCAGAGACAAAGGAAGACAATCAGTCACCCAGGACGAGTAAAGAAAACGGTGCCAGGACTGAATCTATAGAACAGAGAAATAATGATCTCCCTACTAAAAGACGTCATCAACATGGAAGAAATCGATTTTCTCAAAGAAGACAATCATTTTCCAGGTACAGAGAAATTTTCTATGGCTATTGTTTCTATTGTTCTAACTTTGGTCACAAAGCTGTAAATTGTTCCTTAAAACTTAGACATGAGCATTTAAGATTTCAAAGGAATAAATATTGGTCACAACAAATAATGATACAACCAAGTAACAAACCTTCACAGATTGCAAATTGCCAATTTAATTCTAGGGACATGCAACTAAGGAGGTCAAGAAATAATCAATAGTCAATGGGTAGACAACGCTGCAACAATAATTTTAACCTATTGAACAATGAGATTGAATGTTATATCTGTCAAAACTATGGACATAAATCTATTGACTATCGATTAAGGAACTATGAACCAGATTTGAATTCCCCTGCTGAAAATGTCAAGGTTTGGAAGAAGAAAGAAAGTGACAAGTGTGGACTAGTGTTGTCAGCTCAAAGAAAAATGAACCCTTGGTATATAGACAGTGGATGCTCCAAACATATGACGGGAGACAAAGGTAAGTTTCTATCTCTAAGTGAAAGAAAATCAGGAAACGTAACCTTTGGAATTGATGCTCTAGGTAAAATAAAGGGTAAAGGGATGGTGAGTTTAAATAATGGAAAAGGAAAATCCCAAGATGTTCTACTTGTAGATGGGCTGAAACATAATATGCTCAGTGTAATTCAAATGTGTGATAGAGGATGTGAAGTGGTGTTCACATCCAAGGAATGCAATATAAAGTATGTAAACTCATGACAAGTGGCGGCCAAAGGCATAAGGACATAAAATAATGTATATGTGCTGAAAGAAAATAGAGAAGAATGTCATATAAGAAAACATGATGAAAGTTGGTTATGGAATAGGAGACTTGGACATCTAAACTTTGACCACTTAATCAAAATCAAAAATATCGAGGCAGTAAAAGATCTTCCGAGAATATCAAAGCCCTAAGATTCAATGTGTAATCCCTACCAAGTAGGAAAGCTAAACAAGACACAGTTTAAGTCCAAGAGCTTTACTTCAATAGAGACACCACTCCAACTAGTTCATATGGATTTATGTGGACCATCAAGATAGGAAGGCACAGGGAAAGAAAACTACTTCATGCTAATTATTGATGATTACTCCAGACTTACTTGGGTTGCCTTTCTCAAGGAAAAAGATGAAGCATTTGAGAAGTTTAAAATATTTAAGGCTCTAACTAAGACTCAAACAAGCAAGAGGTTAGGGCAGTAAGATCAGACCGAGGAGGAGAGTTTATGTCAAGTGACTTCAAGGAATTGTATGATAAGCATGGTATCAAGAGAGAATACACAATCCCAAGAACTCCACAACAAAATGGAGTAGTTGAGAGGCAAAACAAAATAGTGCAGGAAATGGCTAGGTCAATGATGAATGAGAAGAACATTGGTCAAATGTACTGGGTAGAACCAATACACACAACAGTCCTTGTTCTTAACAAAGCCCACCTCAGACCACAAAGTGACAAGACACCTTATGAACTGTGGTATGGGAGACCTACTTCAATCAAACACTTCAAAGTCTTTGGGAGTAAATGTTACATAAAGAATAATGATGAGAACCACGACAAATATGATGACAGGGCTAATGAAGGTATCTTCTTAGGATATGCTACAAATAGTAAAGGATATAGATGCTATAATAAGAGGCTGCATAAAATAGTTGAATGTATTGACGTAAAAGTTGATGAAGGAATACCAGCAAGAGAGGTGTACAATAATGAGTCTTCCATAGAGGACACAGATAAAGATGAAGATGAAATGGTCCCAGAATCGAAAAATGAAGACTCTGAATCAGATGAAGACTCAGATACTCAGACACACTCAAATCAATAGGCTCCTTCAAACTCCTCCTCTAGAATTACTCAAAAGATTCATCCTACAAGTCAGATAATTGGTGAAAAAGACAAAGGTGTACAAACCAGGAGAAAGACAATTAAGAATATCGAGCAATCACATATAGATCTCATGTCCATGATGGAACGCAAGAACTTTAATGAAGCTAGCAAAGATGACCTTTGGGTTAAAGCAATGAATGATGAACTTGATCAGATTGAGAAAAACAATACGTGGGAGATGGTTCATAGACCAGAAGGTAAAAATATCATTGGTTCCAAATGGATCTTTAAGAATAAGTTGAATGAGCAGGGACAAGTTGTCAGGAACAAAGCAAGATTAGTTTGTAAGGGCTATGCTCAAATAGAAGGACTGGAGTTTGATGAAACATTTGTGCCCATAGCAAGGTTATAAGCTATCCGAATATTTCTTGCCTATGCTTGTCATAAAGGGTTTAAAGTTTATCAAATGGATGTCAAGTCATCTTTTCTAAATGGATATTTAAATGAAGAAGTCTATATGGAACAAACATAGGGTTTCGAACTGTCTGATAACCCTGAATTAGTATGCAAGATGAAGAAGGATTTGTATGGGTTAAAACAAGCTCCTCGTTCCTGGTATCACAGACTGGATACGTATCTCAAAGACAAAGGATTCAAGAGAGGAACAATTGACANTTATTCAGATACAGATTGGGAAAATTGTGTTGATGAGAGGAAAAGCACCAATGGAGGAGAATTCTTCCTGGGTGACTCATTAGTAGCATGGCTTAGTAAAAAGAAAAGTTTCATTTCTTTATCGAATATAGAGGCAGAGTACATTGCTACTCCTACCTGTTGCACTCAGGTATTATGGATGATCCAGACACTTCAGACTTTGAGTTAAAATATGAAGCATCGATCCCAATTCATTGTGATAACACTAGTGGCATCAGTGTGTCTAAGAATCCTGTACTCCACTCCAAGACCAAGCATATTCCAATAAAATACCATTTTCTGAGAGAGCAGGTCACCAATCAGGTTGTTACATTCCATTACATTCCAACCACATAGCAAATTACAGACATCTTTACTAAGCCCCTAGCCAGGACACCATTTGAATATCTCTGACAGAAGTTGGGTGTCATCCTGTCTTACACCTAAGAAATTCCATCCTGTTAGGGGGAGTTTTAAACTGATTGAATATCTCATACCTCCTAAAATTACTACAACAACTCAGGTGGAGCATTTTTTCTTTGAAATTGATGTCGAAGGGGGAGAAAAAGTAGTGTTCCAGACTAGATGCTATAGTTGGAAGTCCAAATAGGTTATCGAAGTCATTCAGGGTTGCCATCAATGTCAAAGGGGGATATTGTTGGCATGTTTACAAGCAGAGTGTGATTGTCATTGATGGAAAGATCAGAATCTGCAGTGATGGAAAAATAGGAACAATGTAAGCTCAGGAGGATTAGTGCATAGTTGCACGAGGTGTGCACCAGGGACGAGGTTAACTCATTGCCAAAGATCAAGAAATATTAGAGCGATCGAATGGAAATATCAGCAGTGTAAGCTCAGAAGGAAGAAAATAGTCAAAGCACGACAAAGGTTTTCAAAATTTCGCAAATCGGGAAATCCAAAGGAAAGGGATTCAAACTCATGATATGAGACATCGCGAAAAGATTTGGATCGTCAGATCACCAGGGACTGTGGATCGTTGATCAGGCATGAAGAATTTGTTTCAGAGTTTCACAGATTGGGAAAGCTAAAGGAAAGGGATTCAAACTCACGATATGTGACATTGCGAAAAGATCTAGATCGTCGGATCACTAGGGACTGTGGACTGTTGATCAGGCTTGAAGAAGTTGTTTTAGAGTTTTGAATATTGGGAAATTCAAAGGAAATGGTTTCAAACTCACGATATCTGACATTGCGAAAAGATATGGATCGAAATATCAACAGGGACTGTGGACCGTTGATCAGGCATGAATAAGTTGTTTAGGAGTTTCGCAGATCAGGAAATCCAAAGGAAAGGATTCAAACTCATGATATGCGACATCACAAAAAGATCTGGACTGTCAGATCACCAAGGATTGTGGACCATCAATCAGGCATGAAGAATGCTCATGAAGTGGCGAAATCATGATAAAGATCTGGATCATCGTTTCATTGAGTGGAAAGTCAAAGGAGCGAAGTGCTCATTTGATTGGCGAGTGGTCACGTCTAGTGGTCACATTGTGAAGAGCTAGAGAGCAGAGCTAGAGAAGCCAAGCTCTATTTCGGAGTTTGTGACATGGAGAGTCAAGAGAAGTCATCACAGAATATTCGAGATGTGAAAGTGCGAAATGCATTTTTGAATAAGGTTGCGGTCACAGTTGTTAGTAACAATTGTGGTATTGGGGCACAAAGGTACATAGGTCTGTGGGATTGCGATAAGTGCCCAAGCGTAGCACACAAAGAGATCCATTTCGGGCCCAGGTCAAGCGAGCGAGCGCTCCGATTTCAACGTCCAGGATGTATCCAAAGAATCAAATCAACGGTGAGCAGGAAATCATGATCAGCAAAGCTGCGCCAAGGTTAGCGCATGGATGGAGCCTATAGCATGTTCAGGAATGGATGACAGCCGCTCATCCCAAAGGGGACATGGCACGAGATCTGGTCACGTCGGCGTTTCGGCGATCGGGGGTTCATGGGGTGACAGTTTCGTTTTGATCAACATCACAAAACCTCGAACCCCGATAGCGCCGAAAGCATAGAAACTGGGGCCCGCGATATCCTGAAGTGTTTTCAGCCATCCATCCCAAGGGGACATCTAGCGACAAATAGATCCATCTCGGTGCTTCACCCATCGCGATTCCAACACGCAAAGGGAAGCTCCATTATTTTCTGATGCGCGAAGTGCCGAGAAAATCCTGGACTGGAGCCCATGGTATCGTTGGGAGAGTTAAGAGCTGTCGGATCTAGAGGGACGCGTGGTGCCAGATCAAGACATCTCGGCATATCACTCATCGTGATTTCAATCAGTAAATGTTAGCCCTTTCATATCCGCGAACGCCGAAAGCATATGGTCACAGCCCATGGTCACTTGGGGAGAGGGAGGAGCTGCATAAAGAGGGCCAAAGGCGCCGAGTTCAGTTGCAGAAGGGATCATCACAATCTCCAGGCACCATTGGGCCCGATCTTAACAGCTGTTTCTAGTACTGAAGTAAATGAAGGCAAGAGTGGGTGGTTGAAACCTCCTTTCACTCATTAAATGAGGGGAATGGAGGGTCTGGCGAGCCGCCTGTTTGCAGAGGCCTTGTGTATCGATTCTCTCAATGAAGCCGTGCCGAGGTCCTCGACTCGACAGAGAAGCCTGTGCACACTAACCGAGCACTTCATGGTTTAGCTACCCTCCTTACAGAAGCCATGCGTAGTTAAGGTGGCATTTAAAGAAAAATATCAGTACGAGTTTGACTGAAGGGACACCAAGCCTTGGGTAACTGGGCACACCTCTGCGAGGTGAATTTTCCTGAGTATATAGACTTAGTTTGAGTTTTTGTAAAGTATCAATGGTTGAGCAGAGCTCCCGACTATAAAATTTTGATGAAGCGTTGGTCGCTCTGGTTTATGTAAAAGAATTTGAGATTTCTTACTTTATGGATGTCATCCTCTTTCCATCTCTCATATAGTGTGTTAGAAAAACTTAGACTTGGAGGATCCAGTCGAGTTGTGGCTGTTATAGGATGATGTAGGTTGGATCACTGTAATAATCACATTGTTTCTAATTGATCCCTGTTATTTTTGTATCGCTGGATGACTTGGAATTGGAGTATCCAGTCGAGTCACTCTTCAGCTCCTTGAAGCTTCAGACTAAGAGGATCTTGGCTCCTGAGTTTTTCTTCTTCAAGCTTCCGAAGGTCTGTTGCCCGAGGCAGTCTTTCTCACCCTTCTTACAAGTACTCCATATACCACCCTTTAATCAAATTACTAATAGAAGTTGGATCAAGAACTCCCTCGCTTTCTACATACCAGGCCCAGTTTATCGAGTTAAAGCTATATTTTCTCGAGTCTTTACCTCCATTTGATCACCCCATTTATTAAAATGTGACATAAAATTGATGGGTGTCGGGCTCTTCTCCTGCTAGAAATCCAGGGGTGACTTCCGACGCTAACATTTCTGGCGCCGTTGCCAGGGACGAAGTTGAATATTTTCCCCGGGATTGAATCACAATGATCAACTGATTCTAAAGGTGCATCAGATATCAGAATTATCAAGATTTCTACTGTGCACCTGGCGACTCCATTTTGATGACTCCACTAGGGAGAACCTGCGCAAATTAATTGTGGCTTTCAGAGGCAGACACACGTGGTCTCATCCACAGCTGCCTCTAGCTACACTTGAAGCTGACCCAGAGGTGGTTGTCAGAAGAGGAAAGAGCTCTGCAAAAGAAGTGTCCATCGCCGAAACAGGTAATCTGCCATCTCCTTCTGTGAGAACTCCTTTTTCTCCTCCTTAGTTTCTTAGTAGACCTCCTTCAGAGGCTTCCCGTTTCTTGAATTTTGGGAGTGTTCCTGCTGAGTTTTCCCCTCCTGGTCTGGGATTGGAGGGAAAAATTCTTGTCACTCCCCTCTCCTATGAAGCTATTCCTTGGCATAGACCTAGGACTACAGGATATTTCCCCACTCCTACACATAGAAGAGTACATGCTGACTTGAGTTTGTTAGCCTTCTCCTTGAATCCTCTCTTGTTTCCCACTCCACTTCGAGACTCATTCCCAGTAGCCCCTTCACAAACTCCTTCTCCTCCAAGTTCTCCTCCACCTAATATCCCTATGGCTAGTGTTAATCCCCCTCTAAATAGAATGGATGCCATATTTGCTGCTAGATATTCTCCTTTAGTCCTACCCCACCCTATGAATCCTCTTCCTGCTGGGGATTACTTGAAATACATGCCCAAGTTCACTGGGGAAGGAGACATAACTGCTGAAGAGCACCTGGCTTCTTTCTAAAGTTATGCAGACAACCTCAATATTGAAAATGAAGATGTCTGGATGAGAGTCTTCGTCCAGAGCCTGGATGGCGAGGTAAGGAAATGGTTTAGAGGATTGGCTCCAGGATCTATTGCTGGGATTGAAGCTCTAGATGGTGCTTTCCTGAGTCAGTGGGGAGATAGGAAGGATTTCATGTACTACATGACAGATTTCGGATCTTTGAAAAAGATGGATGGAGAATCTGTCTCTGACTTCTCCAAAAGATTCGATAATATGTATAATAAAATCCCTGCCGAAATAAAGCCTTCAGAAGCCTCGACCAAAATTTCTTATGCTAGTGCGTTTGGCCCCAATTTCTTCTTGTTATTGAGAGAAATAAGAGCCACCTCCTTGGCTCAAATGAAATATGCAGCCATAGAAGTGGAATCTAATGTATTAGCAGCTGACAGACTAAGAAACAAGGCCGATGCAAATAGGAGAAAGGGAAGGTCAGAAGCCTCGACTTCTGACCTATTGGTGCCCCACCCTCAAGTGGATGAACTAACCAGGATGGTGAAATCTCTCTCTGCAGAGATGGAGAGAATGACGGTGGAAGGGAGGAAAGCATACAAAGGCCCCCAAAATGCCGAAAGGGTAGGAGGTTTAAGAAGGCCCAACAATATTGCTTCCCCGACTGTGCAAAGGGAGAGGGGAAGAGACAGAGAAGATCAGAAGGTTCAGGCCCCTTTCCAAAACAATTTTGTGGCCGAGGGGGAAGAAGGGGAAACAGATGAGATGGATCTTGAAATCCATTGCTTTGGGGACACTCCTCCTTTTCCTCATCTCACTCAATAAGCATATGAGGAGTCTCTCATGGACAGTCAACTAAATGAGCTGAGCAAGGAAAACAAGACTAGTAGCTGCCAAGGCAGGTATGACCTGAGGTCCCAGAAGAAGGTAGTAGCACCTGATGCTCCTGAGCAGCTCACTAGAACAGAGAAGCCTGCTAACAAAGCAACAGACAATCACAGAGGTAAGAAGACCCAACCCCTCTATCCCATTATCAAGAGTCATGTTCCCGAAATAAGAGAAATCTCGAAGCTCTCATCTTCTTTTAATTTCGAGCATGAAATTCAAAAAATCAGAATCCCTGTGCCCCTGACAGAGTTGATTAAACATGATGGGTTCAAGAAGCGCTTCTCTGAGATTTTGCAGTCTGAGGTCTCATGCCTTCCCATAGACTCCATCAATTTACAAGATGAAAAGCTTGCAGTTATCCTAGGTCCTATGGTAGAAGACAGGAATGACTCATCCTCTCCCTTCTACACTTCCTTGAACATACATGACAAGGTATTGCACAATTTCTTGATGGATTCGGGGGCTTCTCACAACCTCATGCCCAAAAATATCATGGAAGATTTAGGACTAGAAGTCACCTAAGCCTATCATGACCTCTATTCCTTTGACTCCAGGAAAGTTCAGTGTCTAGGAGTCATCAAATACCTGGTCATGACCTTGTTTCAACTGCCCATGAAAAGTGTCGTCATGGATATCGTAGTGGTTGATGTTCCCCCCAAGTTTGGTATGTTGTTGTCAAGATATTGGATAAAGAGACTGGGAGGAACATTTCATATGGACCTCACCTATGCCACGATCCCAGTGTTCGGAGGAGAGGATAGAAGACTATACAGAGAAGCCCAATTGGCCTATATAATCAGCGATGAAGCCAACCCTACCAATCATCCTATCTTTGCCTTGGAAACTGATTTAGGCTCTAGTTTACTACAACTCACCCATGCCCCTGAGCCTCCTCTTAAACTCAGAAAGAAACCCACCATTTCCCCTAAATTTCCTCCCTCCATCACCCCCTTCTAGAAAATGTTCTTTGATGGAGCCTCTTCCAGGTAAGGCACTGGAGCTGGGGTGGTTTTTGTGTTACCCGCTCAGGAAATCATATCTCTGTCATTTATAATTTGAAGCTACCAATAATTTTGTAGAGTATGAAGCTCTTGTTCTGGGATTAAGAGCTGCGAAGGAAATGGGAATTCAGGAGGTAGCAGTGTTCGAAGATGTAGAGTTGGTGGTCCAATAGATCAGAAATGCCTATCAGGCTAAGCATCCTTGACTCAGAAGCTACAGAAATGAGGTATGGGACCTAGTTGACAGTTTCTTCTTGGCGTTTAACATTTCTTTCATCCCAAGAAAGGAGAACACGATGGCAGATTCCTTGGCTACATCAGTAAGTAATTTCAAAATACCCTTGCCGCCTAAATGCAGATATGATGTAGAAGTGAAATACAGGCCCTCCATACCTGACAATGTCAAACATTGGAAGGTATTCGAGGATGATCTTGAGATCAAGAAGTTCTTGGAGAATGTCGAAGAATTTTGAGAGATGCACATCGACCAACACTCTGTCTCTGAAGAAAATCTTGATGGGGGTACTTTTCTGAATAAGATTGCAGAGCGTAACATTGTACAACTGCCCAAAAATCATATTCCAAGGGGACTGGTTCCTTTGGAAAGGATTTTTGATAGAAATGATGTGTCGTTAAAGGGATAAACCTCAAAGGATGACACTGGTACTATTCAGTGCAACATTGGGATTGAGAGTGAGCCCAAGTTTGTCAATTTGTCAAGAAATCTGACAAAGGAGCAGAGGTCTGAATACACTAGACTTTTGAGGGAATTTGCTAATGTTTTTTCCTGGACCTACGAAGACCTAAAAACCTATGACACCTCTGTCATCGAGCATAAAATCCCATTAAAAGAGGAGGAAAATCCATTTAGGTAGAAGCTGAGACAGATCAACCCTATGTTGCTACCTATCATGGAGAGGGAAGTGAAGAAGCTACTTCAAGCTCAAATCATTGTACCGATGAGATATTTAGTGGGTGGCCAACTTGGTTCCAGTAAGGAAAAATAATGGAGAGATCTGACTCTGTGTAGACTTCATAAACCTGAACAAGAGCTCATGAAAGGATAACTACCCTTTGCCAAAGATGGAACATATACTGCAGAGGGTAACAGGAGCTTCCAGGATGTCCATGATAGATGGATTCTCTGGCTACAATCAAGTCTCCGTTCTGCCTGAGGACAGGGAAAAGACAGCGTTCACCACTCCATGGGGTACATTCATGTATGCCAAGATGCCGTTTGGATTAAAGAATGCAGGGGCAACATTCCAACATGCCATGGATATAGCTTTCATCGGAAAAAAGGATAAATTTGTGGTCATTTATCTGGATGACATCATAGTGTTTTAAAAATATGATAAGGAACATCGTCGCCATCTCAGGAAGGTTTTCTTGAAATGCAGAAAGTTTTTCATTTCATTAAACCCCAAGAAATATCTGTTCGCCATGCAGGAGGGAAAGTTACTAGGCCACATAGTATCAGCAGAAGGAGT
>JZKD02S1648638.1:139763-149763 GCA_000966675.3 Picea glauca | reverse complement strand
TAATTATACCTCCTAGTATCCTATATATACCAAGGAGACATTTTCATTTTGAATCATCTTGTACTTGAACATTTAAGTGGGGTAAAAGGAGGTTTCCCCCTTGAAGAGGCTTATTGTCTGAAATTATCTATTTTTCAAGCCGTTGAGTACTTTTCTTGATGTTTTTTTATGCTATATTGATGTTTGGTTCTTAACAAACACATTTTTTTTATGTTCTTTCTTTATCTTAGTTAGAAACACTATTATGAACATTCATTTCGCAAGATTTCAAGTAAACCTTGCAAACTGTATATAGATTGTTTATAATCATTTGTATATTCATGTTTCTATTTGAACACTTGTAATTAGTATATAAATTGTTAGAATCATAGCTTTAGATTAGTTTGTTTCTTTTATTATTTTTAGGACCTTAGTTGGCTAACTGAGCCATTAAACCCATCGGGTCAGTTCATACCAAATGGCTTAGGTTAATTAGACAACCCCGGTCCAGATCTGACCTTCTAGTTGACAGTGTGTCATTTACGCTCGTCAACATGTGCAAGCTCATTGGAAATGTATTGTCGTAGAGATTCACTTTTTGGGATTGATTAGAGTCGTTGGTTATCCTTGAGGAGCTCGATCTAGAAAAAACTTCATTTAGACCCTCAAAATGGCCCCAGAAGTTTAGGAACCGAAAAAATGCTAAAAATAGTAAATTTCCAGAAGACTATTTTGGGCCAGTTGGAATAGGTGAGTGGCCACCAATATCCACCTGGATCAATCCTCACTCCTTAGGAAGCAATGGTATCCATTGTGTTGAGTTCCTGAGGGAGAGGGAAAAACATTTGATGAATCTGCATCTTGATGAGTTGCTTGCCTTGTTGGAGAAGTTACGCTTCTTAGCTTGTTGAAGGCTGTCACGAACCTGTGGCTGAAAGGGTTGGACCTTTTTAACCATCCTGGTTATATGATATGAGTGTGTGCAAAAGGAATCTGATGCAGGAGCATCACGACTACCGAAGCAAGAATGGAACCAACACATGTGTTTTTAAACACATGACATATAAACTTGATAAACTTTTTGAGTTTTCATTAAAGATGAAGCGCCATATCCTTCAATGAAACATTAATGAAGGAGCGCTTGTTGTATTGTATCAAGACCTCGAGCCATACACTCTTGTCTGAATTAGATAGAAGGCATTTAATAGATTTAATGCAGGTAGATAGATGTTTTAATTCCAGATTAGACAGTTTAGAGTTCGAGAGGGAAAATGGATATAGACACCCTCCTTTGTACATTGTAACAAGAATTCAGAATCAAGCATTCCAAAGAGAGAGCAAGCAGAGAAATTTTATGCAGAATGCCATGTACAAATTTGAATTAATAGAAGAGAGTCTTTGATTCAATTTCATGGCTGGTGTTGTTTCTCTGTGTATGTTGTTTATGTGCTCATGAATTTTTGCTTTCTGGTCATGAATTTTCTTTGAATATGCTGTGTATGTGATTTCAGGGTTTCAAATTGAAGTCTGAGAGAGAGAGAGAAGAGAATAAGTTTCAATTGTTTCTCTGTCTGAGCTAGGAGATTCCTGCATAGAGTGCAGTTGAATTCATCTGCATAGAGTGTGTTGATGAGGGCTCGATAGTTAACCGCTTATTCGCATTCCCCCAGAAATTATAGGGTCATTGTGGAAGCCGTTCGAAGAGCGTACAGGCGAAATTAGGAGTCTAGGTAATAAATCTGAGCAAAAGAAGGAAGAGACTATTGTTGCCGGAGGTGCACAGATTCTGAAAGACTCAAAACTTTGGGATTTGTTGAAGGTCGAACATGAAGAGTGCATGCAAAGCCTCTGAAAGAATCAGATTTGACAAGCTCAGGAGGAATAGTTCCTTCGTGATACCACGGAGGAGAACCCAGAAGGCGGTTCAAAGAAAGTTCGAGCAGGAAGGAGCTTTAGATCAGGAGGAGTCCTTGAAGGGGAGGAATCAATGACCAATATTCACAGAGGAGCCTTGCAAAATCCCGCCAGCCGTTAGATCTTGAGGAGATGCATACGTGTTAAGCCTAAGTGCGCCAAAGAGGAGCCAAGAGCCATCGGGATTTGGCTCATCGGGGTTTGCAGAGACAGGAGTTTGTTTCCTGTTGAAATCGTGATTAGCAATTTCCTGATGTAACTGGAGCCGTTGATCGCCGCGGGGACATGTGGCACAAGATTTCAGAGAATCGGGGATCGACTTTTCGGGGTTTTCGTTGTTATAAGAATTTCTGCTGGAGGAACCGCGAAACTCCAAATTGCGACGGGCCCCACGTGATAGCATTTGGAGATTGACGGGTGCTAGGCTATCGGAGTTCAGGGTTTGGAAAGTCCCGTGAACATCGACCATGGAAATCGCAAAAACCTGATATGCGATTTCTTAAAAAGGTTAAGCCTGGAGTGGAGGACAGGTGGCATCGGGATTCGGGGATCGGAGGTCCCAGAGGTGTGAGTTCCGATTTCCCAATTTGAAGAAGGAGAGAACAAAGAGAACCTGTGGGCATTGAGAACTCCCGAACAGGGGGTTGAAGAGTATTTTGACTCTTTGGGCAATTAAAGAAGAAGGTCCTGGTAGTAGCAGGCGTGCCGGGTGGCACATGTTGCACCAAGTGGTATCAGAGCCGGATAATTTCTCTATTTTCTGTGGCAGAGAAGAAGAGAAGAATTCACCATGCTGCCTAGAAGAGAAAGACAATCACCTGACCCAGAAGATAGGGAGGTGAGAAGAAGAGGTAGGCCGACAGGGAATCCAGAGATGGAAAGACAGATACGAGATATCAGAGCGAGACTTGAGGAGATGGAAACAGCTCAGAGACACACAGCTGGTGCCGGGGATCTTAGTGATTCCAACAATGAGGTTGAAGTTGAACCACAAGGAGAAGTTGCAGCTGAAGATGCAGAAAATGAGCGGTTAATTAAGGCTATCGCTCAGATGAGTTCTAAGACCAAAATGGATATTCTAGTCTATGAAGGAAGTGTGGATGCAGAACAGCTGTTAGACTAGATCAGGGCTCTTGACACCTACTTCGATTATGAGGATATCGAAGAGGATAAAAAGGTTAGGCATGCTGTCACGAAGTTGAAGGGACATGCAACATTGTGGTGGGACGAGCTACAAGTAGATAGACATTCCAAAGGCAAACAAAAGATTAAAAGCTGGGATCGGATGATTGCAAAGATGAAGGCAAAATTCATCCCAAGGGATTATCAGATCACACTGTTCAGGTGAATACAGAACCTGAAACAGAAGTTGATGACGGTGAAGGAATACACCGAAGAGTTTTACAAGCTCAATATTAGAGAAGGTCATCGAGAGAGTGATGATGAAAAAGTTGCCAGGTATATGAATGGCCTGAGGTATGAAATTCAGGATGAATTAAGCATGAAAACCATCAGAAAGGTTGAGGATGCTTACCAGATGGCTCTGAAAGCCAAGGAGAAGCTGAGCCGTAAGCAAGGACAGTGAGGGCGAGGCAATATTCATCCCAGGGGCAAGGAAGTTGCCCAAGAGAAATATCCGAAGCCCAAGGAGGAATGGAGGAAGCCTCAGGGTAAGGTTGAGAGAGGTGGAACCTCACAGCGAGGACAACAATACGTTGAACAGAGGGGGCAGCATAACGAGTAGAGTGGAGGAGATTATGCTGATGCAAACACTTTTCCTCATACCAGAGGTAGGGGAAGAGGCCGAGGTGGAATCATCACATGCTACACATGTGGAAAGGATGGACACAAGGCAATTGACTATCCAGACAGAAAGAAGAATAGAGGAGAAACTCACATCCCTGAAGCGCAGAGGCATGATACTGAGTTTGAAGATACAGAAAGCAGAAGATCACTTGGGATGCATAAAGTCCTTTTGACACCTGAGAAGGAGGTGGAGGATACAACTCAAAGAAGCTAACTGTTCAGAACCACATGCAAGACCAAAGACAGGAAATGCAAGGTCATTGTGGACAACAGAAGTATCGATAATCTCGTTTCAACCGAGATGGTGGAGAAATTAGAGCTGGAAACGACTGATCACCCGAGTCCATACAAAGTTTCTTGGCTACAGAAGGGACATCAGGTGAGTGTCACTAAACAGTTCTTAGTGGACATCAAGATAGGAGGATATAATGATAAAATTCTTTGTGATGTTATTCCTATGGATGTATGCCATTTACTGCTGGGAAGACCATGGAAGTATGACAGAAACGTAATTCATGATGGGAAAATGAATACGTATACCCTGGAGAAAAATGGGAGAACCCATAGATTGCTTCCAATAAAGGATAAGGAGGTAAATCCGGAAGTAAGCAACACAATACTTCTCATGAGTGGGAAGGAACTTCTCACAGAAATGGAGAAGAAGGAAGATCCAAAATTCTTTGTGGTCAGGAAGCCGAGGATTGTCCTGACTAGCACGAGAGTAGATGACTTACCAGTTGAGATTCAGGAACTGCTGGGAGAGTTCGCTGACATCATCATGGATGAATTACCTCATTCGTTGCCACCGATGAGGAGTGTGAGTCATCACATTGATCTCATACCAGGAGCCAGCTTTCCGAATAAGGCTGCGTACAGATTGACGCCACAGGAAAATGAGGAAGTCAAGAAGCAGGTCCAGGAGTTGTTGGATAAAGGATTGGTCAGGGAAAGCCTGAGTCCGTGTACTGTTCCAACCGTGCTTAGTTCGAAGAAGGATGGAGGTTGGAGAATGTGTACCGACTCTAGAGAAATCAAAAAAATTACCATCAGGTATAGATTTCCACTACCGAGAATGGATGATCTGATGGATTGCCTGAGCGGGGCAAATTATTTTTCAAAAATTGATCTGAAGAGCGGATATCACCAGATTCGCATGAGGGAAGGTGATGAATGGAAAACAACATTCAAGATGAACGAAGGTTTGTACGAATGGCTAGTCATGCCATTTGGTTTGACAAATGCGCCGAGCACATTCATGAGGCTGATGAATGAGGTCCTGAAAGAATTCATCGGGAAATTTGTAGTCATATATCTGGATGATATATTGATCTACAGTAAGACGAAGGCTGAGCATTTGAAACATTTGGCTATTGTGATGAGAAAGCTATAGCAGGAGAAGCTGTTGATAAACATGAAGAAATATTCATTTATGAAGACAGAGCTCATTTACTTGGGGTTTGTCATTTCGGCGAATGAATTAAAAATGGATCCAAGTAAAGTGGAAATGATCAAGAATTGGCCATCACTGAGAAATGTTTTCGAGGTGAGGAGTTTCCATGGATTGGCAAGTTTCTATAGGAAATTCATCAGAACCTTCAGTGGAATTAGTGCAACAATGATGGACACAGTCAAGAAAAGACATAAATCTTTTCATTGGATTGAAGCAACAGAGAAGAGCTTCAATCTGTTGAAGCGAAAGATCACCAAACAACCAGTTTTGGTGTTGACGGATTTTTCGAAAGTTTTCCAGGTGAAATGTGATGCAAGTGGCTTTGCCATAGGAGTTGTCTTGAGCCAGGAGGATAGACCAATTGCATATTTCAGCGAGAAGCTGGATGAGGCAAAGGTGAAATACTCCATGTATGATAAAGAGTTTTATTCCATCATACATGCATTGAAGAAGTGGAGGCATTACTTGATCCCGAAAGAATTTGTATTGTACAACGATAATCATGCATTGCAGTTTGTGAGTCAACAAGAGAAGTTGAATCAGAAACATGCAAAATGGGTAGAGTATATGCATAATTTCATATTTGTAATTAAACACATTTCAGGAACAGCTAACAAAGTGGTTGATGCTTTGAGCAGGAAATGTTTGTTGTTGCAGGAGTTCTGAGTCAAGACATTGGGTTTTGAAAACCTGAGGGACATGTACGCAGGTGATGTAGATTTTGCAGAGGCATACGAGGCGGTTGAGAATCCAGTTCTCAGAGACAGAAGCCCATGTATGGATTACATGACTCAGAATGGATTGTTGTTCAAAGGCAACCAGTTATGCATTCCGAATTGCTCCATGAGGGAGAACCTGCTAAAGGAGAAGCACAGCGGTGGATTAGTAGGGCACTTTGGCGACGACAAGACATTCACAAAGCTGAGCAAAGCATATTTTTAGCCGAAGATGCGAACAGATGTTAGGAAGTTTGTTGACAGGTGCAGAATTTGCCAACATTCGAAGGGCAGAAAGTAGAACACAGGTCTTTATCAATCGTTACCCTTACCGGAGAGGCCATGGGAGGAAATTAGCATGGATTTTGTATTGGGTTTGCCAAGGATGCAATGAGGACATGATTCCATCTTTGTGGTGGTTGACAAGTTTTCTAAGATGGCACATTTCATACCGTGTCAGAAGACCAGCGATGCGACTCACATCGCAAACTTGTTTTTCAAAGAGATCATTCGACTCCATGGATTGCCGAGAAGTATAGTGTCGGACAGGGATACCAAATTCATAGGGAATTTTTGGAGGGCGCTATGGAAGAAGCTAGGGACTAACTTGGCGTTTAGTTCAGCTTACCATACATAGATGGATGGATAGATGGAAGTGGTCAACAGGAGCTTGGGAGACTTGTTGAGAATCCTGGTGACAGAGCGCCATAGCAGCTGGGACACCATATTGCCACAGGCAGAGTTCGCATACAACAATTCAGTGAATCGGAGTACAGGTAAAAGTCCATTTTAGATTGTCTATGGGACACAACCGAGGGGAGTTTCTGAACTCAGGGAGTCAGAACAGGCTATGACTAGCAGTGCTAGTGCAGAGGAATTCGCTGAAGCAATGAAGGGACTTCACGATGAGGTGAAGCAACGACTGATAAACACAAATCAGGAGTACAAGCGCAGAGCAGATCAGTATCGAAGACAACTTCAGTTTGAAGTTGATGATCTTTTTCTGGAACACTTGAGAAAGGAAAGGTTCCCAAGGGGAACATACAACAAGCTCAAAATGAAGAAAATTGGACCATGCAGAGTCCTGAAGAAATTGGGAGAAAATGCTTATGAGATTGAATTTCCATATGAGATCGAAATAACTCTGACATTCAATGTCTCAGACTTATATCCCTATAAGGCTGAGGAAGCAGGAGATGAGAGTGATGAATAGCCATAAATCCAATGGCAGAAGCAGATGCCCACTGCAGAAAGGCCACAAATGGAGTGTATACTAGACAAGCGAGTGGGAAAGAAGACAAGGCGAAAGCAATATTTTGAGTATCTGGTCAAATGGAAGAATCATCCAGTGGAGGATGCCAGTTGGGAGACAAAAGCAGTGATTCAGAAGCATGGACAGACCATGCAGGAGCTCATGGACAGGATCCCATGAAATCTTTCAAGCCAGGGAGTATGATGCAGGAGCATCGCGATTACCGAAGCAAGCATGGAACCAATGCATGTGTTTTTAAACGCATGACATATAAACTTGATAAAATTTTTGAGTTTTCACTAAAGATGAAACACCATATCCTTCAATGAAACATTTATGAATGAGCGCTTGTTGTATTGTATCAAGACCTCGATCCATACGCTCTTGTCTGAATTAGATAGAAGGCATTTAATAGATTTAATGCAGGTAGATAGATGTTTTAATTCCAGATTAGACAGTTTAGAGTTCGAGAGGGAAAACAGATATAGACACCCTCCTTTGTACATTGTAACAAGAATTCAGAATCAAGCATTCCGAAGAGAGAGCAAGCAAAGAAATTTTATGCAGAACCCCATGTACAGATTTGAATTAATAAAAGAGAGTCTTTGATTCAATTTCATGGTTGGTGTTGTTTCTCTGTGTATGTTGTTTATGTGCTCATGAATGTTTGCTTTCTGGTCATGCATTTGCTTTGAATATGTTGTGTATGTGATTTCAGGGTTTCAAACTGAAGTCTGAGAGAGAGAGAAGAGAATAAGTTTCAATTGTTTCTCTGTCTGAGCCAGGAGATTCCTGCATAGAGTGCAGTTGAATTCATCCGCATAGAGTGCGTTGATGAGGGCTCAATAGTTAAGCGCTTATTCTCATTCCCCCAGAAATTATAGGGTCGTTGTGGAAGCCGTGCGAAGAGCGTACAAGCAAAATTAGGAGTCTAGGTAATAAATATGAGAAAAAGAAGGTAGAGACTACTGTTTCCGGAGGTGCACAGAGTCTGAAAGACTCAACACTTTGGGATTTGTTAAAGGTCAAACACGAAGAGTGTGTGCAAAGTCTCTGAAGGAATCAGAGTTGACAAGCTCAGGAGGAATAGTTCCTTCGTGATACCGCGGAGGAGAACCCAGAAGGCGGTTCGAAGAAAGTTCGAGTAGGAAGGAGCTTTAGATCAGGAGGAGTCCTTGAAGGGGAGGAATCAACGACCAAGATTCCCAGAGGAGCCTTGCGAAATCCCGCCAGCCATTAGATCTTGAGGAGATGCATACGGGTTAAGCCTAAGCGTGCCAAGGAGGAGCCAAGAGCCATTGGGATTTGTCTCATCGGGGTTTGCGGAGACATGAGTTTGTTTCCTGTTGAAATCGCGATTAGCGATTTCCCGATGTAATTGGAGCCATTGATCGCCGCGGGGACACGTGGCACGAGATTTCAGAGAATTAGGGATCCACTTTTCGGGGTTTCCGTTGTTATAAGAATTTCTGCCGGAGGAACTGCGAAACTCCGAATTGCGATGGGACCCATGTGATAGCATTTGGAGATCGACGGGTGTGAGGCTATCAGATTTCAAGGTTTGGAAAGTCTCGTGAACATCGACCATGGAAATCACGAAAACTCGATACACGATTTCTTGACAAGGTTAAGCCTGGAGTGGAGGACAGGTGGCATCGGGATTTGGGGATCGGAGGTCCCAGAGGTGTGAGTTTCGATTTCCCGATTTGAAGAAGGAGAGCACAAAGAGAACCTGTGGGCATTGAGAACTCCCGAACAGGGGGTTGAAGAGTATTTTGAATCTTTGGGCCATTAAAGAAGAAGGTCCTGGTAGTAGCAGGCGTGTCGGGTGGTGCGTGTTGCACCAGAATCCTTATAGTTTGTTTCAATCTCGTCGACCTTCTTCTTCTGGATAGAAGGTTCTTGGACTGACACTGCAGTGGTTTTGGTGTTGTTCTATTCACCTTTTGAACAGACTATGAAGAAGCTTAATTTTGTAGTATGAGATACTACCTTGCGACACCGTTTAGGGGGGACAATAGTTGGAACTACCTTTTTTATCCTGTAGAGAGGACCCCCTAGAGTAACAATGACATTACGGGGTTGAGACTCATAAATGGAATGGTAGTTCCACATATATGGTTGGTACAACAGAAAATCACAGACATCCAATGGGGAAAAATCACATAATACCTCATCCTTGAAGGGTTGGATGCCATATAATAATCGACACTGCTGGATCCCAAAAAAGTTTCATTTAGACTCTCAAAATGGCCTCTGAAGTTTAGGAACTGAAAAACTACTAAAAATAGTAAATTGCCAGAAGACTATTTTGGGCCAGTTGGAATAGGTGGGTATTTTGGGCCAGTTGGAATAGGTGGGTGGCCACCAATATCCACCTGGATCATTTATGGCATGTTTAGTGTAACTTCCTGTATTATTGTAACAAATGGTTAAATGGGATATTCTTGATGTGCATCATAAAAAAAATGTTTTTTTGTGTTGTTACTTGCAAATTTTCCAAAGATAGACGGGTCACAGAGTTGTTGTTGCGTCAATGCCAATAGCATGATTTGCAACGACCAAAATGTATTTTACAAGTATATTGGCTAGGTTTCCAATAACAATAGCAGTAATAAAAATCCATGTAACCGTTTGTAGATAAGAAACGCATTTTCTTTGCAGTGTTTCTAGATGGGTGTGCTTTTGTCCTATATTAGAGAAAATCAATTTACGATAAATAGGGGAGCTATGTTGCAAATGGATTTTCTTGTGACTATTAGGGATGAAAAGCTATTGAAAATGTGCGAGGGAAGAAGATTGGAAATACATGAGACTAGTCGATGTTGGGACTCCTTACAAGGCCTAAAAAATAGACTATCTTAAGTGCACCAAGTATATCTA